>CABFWB010000151.1:249743-282300 GCA_902151455.1 Timema bartmani | reverse complement strand
GCCCCCCCCCCCCTTTTCCCAATTTTTTTTTTTTTTTTGGACTTTAGGAATTTTCGAAGGAAAGAGGTGTTGGGTGTGGGTGTGGAAGTTAGTATTCGAGAAAAGATTTTTATAAAAGATAATCAGTTATGTACATGCCCTACAGTGGATTGAGTTAATTCTGAAGAAGGGGAGACTGAAGTCATTTACAAAGCGATTGCAAAGTACAGTTATTTAAAAAGAAATATTGTCAATCTGATTTTAGCTTGAACTATTTCGATAATATTTGTCAATAAAATTTAAACGTAATTATAATAAAAATGTCACCCAAAATGTGCCGCCATATATAGTCGCCACCCCTAGGCCCGTGCCTATTGGGACTATAGTGTAAATTCGCTTCTGTAGAAGGAACGACATTAAATTTTACTAAACAACTACTAGTATACGTAAATGATTTAACTTTGTATAGAAGGAAACTGTTGAAAAGCAAGAAATGCAGAAATTTTATTACAAGCTGATAAAAAAAATTGGATTAGAAATAAACGCCAAAAGAATGATTAAATTATTACACTGAGCACAGATTGAGGACGGTAATTTATATATTCCTTCGAGCAACCTAATATCTGACATGGTTAAAGAGTTTAAATATTTAGGAACAATCTTAACTAGCGATAACGATATTAGAGTGCTAAACATGGTCTCTTACGTTTTATGACAAAAACAAATTTAGCGTGTTCCAAAAAAAGGTGCTTAGAATAATATTTAACCAGAAGGGATTATGATGTTGGTGAGTGTAAGAGGTTAAGTAATGATAAGTTTAAAGACCTGTACTAACCACAATATATAATTAGAATAATCAAATCTCGCAAATAGCGGAGGGTAAGTCCTGCAGCATGAATGTAAGTAATTAGAAGCGTGTTTAGGGTATTGACCGGTAAACCTAATGGAAAGAGACCATTGGGAAGACCTAAATGTCTTTAAGAAGATAGTATTAGATTGGACTTGAAAGAAATAGGGTTTGATGAGGTGGACTGGCTAGTCCTATCTAAACATAGGAAAAGGTGGCGTACTTTTGTGAGTGCGGCAATGAACTTCCGAGTTCAAAGTACCATTGAGTAAGAAAGTAAGTAAAGAACTACTACCAACATTAGGCATGTTCCCCAGATTGACTTTGTTACACCTTGGTATCGAGGGTTTACGACCAAATTGTTCTAACCAAGGAGGAGCACGAAAACCATTTTGAGATGTTTTTCTTAGCTAAACAAAAATTGTGGTTGGGATGGAGTAGATCTAACAGCTGGTAGGTGTTATGTAATCCCATTAGATGTACTGCAAATCGAGGGAAAATATTTAATTTTATTCTTAGTTAGATTGGTGTTAATTTTGACTAGTCCTAATATATTCACAACATATCGAGTTTAATATACCGGTATCTTCCCAAAAATAACCTTAAGAAATCATTAAGTACGTGTGTAATATTAAATAGGCCTAGATCATATCGTACTCTCTTTCTTTTATTCATAACTAAATGATTTTTAAGTACCTACTTACTGCCATGTATTTCTAGTTAGTAATTTCTCTCTATTTTAGTTTACAAAAACTTAAAATCCATTGACTACTGAGTTATATTCGTTTTATTGTTTAAATCCAACATAAGAAGTGATAATGCTGTTTTGAAAATGACCCACACATTCTCAGTTTATTGGTCCCGACCATACTGTTTAGTCTAGTCAAGGAAATGTTTCTTTATATTTGATTAGTATACAGTTTTTTCTGCAGTTTTGCTTTAAGATTTCAAATAATTTTCCTTATCTTCGGTAATTTTACTTAATTTTCGGCATCTTGTTTTATTTCACTATATTGATGATATATTGTAAGTGTAACGGCACTCTTGTTAACACTAGAGACGCCGATTACGTAAACAAGGTAAATGAACACAATAGGAGAGCACTTGAAAGCAGAAGATAAAAATGCATGTTGACAAATAAGTTTAATGTAACAAAAGTTGAGTAAATACAAAGAGTAACATCAGAACACAATCCAATATTTCCTAAAACGGTCCTTAGATCTAACCAGGATAATTAACAAGACAGTAAGTTGAATGGTTAATACTCTCCAATAGAGGATTAGGCGTGAAGCGCCAATGATTTCGCATGACAGGTTAAGCTCATGCTTAACTTATGTAACTCTAGTCCCCTCTTAAAACGTATTGCTGTGCTAGCAGGAAATAATAATAACTACTACGTATGACCATTTCCCCCCTCCCTTTGTACCGGGAGGTCAAGATATCCTATACAATAAGGTAGCAACAGTTAATTTGTTGCAACAAATGACTTACGATCCACCACACACGAGTAGGACCAAAACGGAACCAACTCAGTACCTATTATAAACAATCCTATGATAAGAGATGAGGACTATTAGCTCCAGTGAAACCGGTTGGATCCTAAAAGGTTAGGTTACAAAGGTACAAGACAGTTGTCTGTCAGTTCCAGTCGTTAATGGACTGGGCTAATATATATATATATATATATCGGGAAAGTTCCAATTCAGTGTTCCAGGCCTTGACTTACCATGGGCTGGCGCACAACCAACTGGTCTAAGCCAGAAGTAATAAAAACATGACAATGGAAGGATTGCAATAAATAAAGAGGGCATCAAACTCCCCCAAAGGGTAAATGTGCATGAAAGTTAGTTTTATGCGGGCCGGCCAGAGGGGTAGAAAACACCCACAAGTTGAGTAACATAGTTTAAATAACATACCAAACTCAAACCATGCCAGATGGGCAGAAATGACCCACAAGTTGAGCACCGCAAACTGGTGAACAACACAAGTTATATAACATACATAACCCCAGAAAAGCACACCTAAACCTAACTAGGTATAACCCTCAGGCCTGTAACAACCTAAACAGCCCCTTTCCCAACTGAAGGCATTGCTGAATATTATATGATCACGTAGGCTAAGGAGTGGGAATCATTCCTATTCAAACCGCTGGTCTTAAGGACCAAGCAGAAAACATGTGAAGTGTAAAATCACTTCATGGCATGTAAACCATATCATAAAAAGTTTAACTTAAATAACATGTAAAATAACACGAGAGTGGCTAATACTCTCGACAAGTACGAAAAATATCCCTAAAACTTCATTCCGGCCATTGAGCCACCTACTCCCTACAAACTTGAATGTTCAAAGTTACGGCTTGTTACTTCCGTCTATCTGGTTTGTCCGTCGGCAGCATCGTCACGACCACAAATTCTGTACTGTAGACTGGAAGAAGAGACGTTGAACGTGTTGACGATTTGACTGGTGATGTTCTATTATGTGTGTGGTTCCCAGCGAACCGTGGTGCTTTATTATAGTGGCTGAACGTGATGAATCATGGGAAGGAAACCCCTTTACGTTGGAAATATCGCGTAGGCGTCAGCCGCACCAAACTACGCGCCGGCTGCCCACCCCGAACTCTAGTCAGTTGTTTTGATCACTCCGATGAGTCAAGTGCGGTGTTAGCAGAACTGCAAGAGTGGCTAACACTTCTGATGGCGCCGTACCTGTTCAATGATGTTTCCGAGGCAAGGTATGTAACACATGGAGATATACATTAATAGATCTGTATATATAATTAAGGTACAGTATATATTCTTGAGCAATGATTATGTGCAGCAGATTCAGGCAGTACAGGGTTGAACTGGTAGCCCATTACATAAGATTTTACTCAAAGTGGTTTTAATGGATTTTGAGAAGAACTAATAAATATTTAATCATTGGTAGATGTATCCACAAATTTGTATCATGTGAGGAAAAAACTAGTTAAAATATTAGCTCTGATTGATTACCGAAGAGAGTGGGGATGAAATATGTTTGGGGCATGGATATTATGTCAAAATGTGGAGCCACAATCCATAATATTTAAGAAAACACTTTTCAGCCTAAAACATAATTTTAAGAATCTTTGGGACCATATCCAGTTCAGTGAGCCACCTATTCGCAGATGATGTATGACAAGCACCTAAACACAAATTTAATACAATGATTAGGATCTTATTCAGTTTGACACAGAGAGTATTTAGTTTTAACAATTGTGAACCGTAATGCAGTTTTTTTTATAAAAATACAACCATACTATAATCAGAAATTAATATGCGTATGCTCTGCAGAGTACTTGGTTCATCTTTAAAAGTATGAATTTGTTTGGAACTACAGGAGGTACTTGCTGCCACCTACATAGCATTTTGGAACGGATAGTAAACTAGACATTTCTAAAAATTGAGAGAGCCATTAAAAATATATCTTTTAAAAAGTGCCCTTACAAGTTAAAATACCTGTTCCATGCATAATTTCAATTACAGGAAAATGCCTTAATTAATAAAAATATATTGCTTTCATTCATAATTTAGAAATATCCTTTGATAATTAATAGTTTATTTATTTTTGTCCTAATTATCATAAGCTTTCGCTCTTATTGGAGTGGTACAAACTTTACAATTTATTTAGTTGTGAGTGTAATTTAGGTATTAGAAGCATAACAAAATATATGATCAATCCAAAGAGCTAAAAATTAAATATGGTTCTTAACAATTAATGATTAAAATATACACTTTAATTTAATAACAGCTAGCTCATAATAAACAAATTGTATGTAATATATTAACATAAGTAAACAAATTGATTTAATAAACATAAATGTATTAGTTTGTAAGACAAGAATTCTTACAGCTATATCATTGTTAGATTAATAGTTTTATGAATTCAAGTTAAGAAGTTTTATTTCCTTGTGATATTGTATTGATTAAGGTTGGTGAATAAATTAAAGCTAGTAATAACTTGTATTCAAGATTATAAATGGATTATGTGTATTTACTATTCTTTTTTATTTCATCCAAATTGTATTTTATTTATTCTAATTTTGACTTTCAGTTTGTACATTAACGGGGTTGCCAAGTCTACCTCAAAATTTACCAATAATTTGTGAATAGTCTGCTATTTTATCGCGATATCTCGAAGTTGAGTCCATTTTGTCCTTCTTTCATTTCCGTTGAAGGAAGAACGATGGCTACAAATAATTATTTTGGATTTACACATGGTGGTACACAATATGGGTAAGTAATTACTTTAAATTAATACTTCTTATGAACGTGAGCAGGTATTTGGTTTATTTCTCCGTCCGACCCAACATAATTTTAGTTTAATTATTGTATTGTCTTAGAATATTTCAACAGCCCGGCATTTTACGCCATTGTACATAGCTGTATATCATGGCAATGTAATATGTGTATATAGAAACTTGTTACTCTATATTGGTTCATTATAAATGTTCATTCACTATGTTAAAAAATCAAAATTATCATGATAAGGTCTAAGGTTTGAAATTTCTAAACAATAGTCATTTGTTAACTTGACTAGTTATTATTTTGTATGCAGTTTAAGGATTTTGAGGTTCTTAAAAAGACGCCATTTTCGCGCAGGAATTAACCGTGTGCTTCTAACAAGGTGGAGTTGCGAAAAAGTTTTATTAAAAGTGTTAATGTCAATATTTTAGGGTATTTTCTCTTTTAGTAATGGTACTTAGTACTCACTACTTTCACTAGAATATTAGTTATCGGTTATCTCGTAGTATTTTCCTTTTATTTAAAGTATTTGTCTATGGCCTTGGAATTTTGCTGAATGCCGGGTCGTCCATTTATCTTTTCGGTTGATATTTAATTCTATAACTAATTCATTTGAAGTTAAACTACATTATGTATATGTCAACGCATATTCCAGTCTTAAGTCAAGTAAGGTATGTGTATTGTTTTATGTTAACTTTATCACTTTTTGCTTAAGTCCTATCAAGCCTAGACTGTATCCGAATAGTCAAGTACCTTGACTTAATGCAGGCTTGATAAATTTACACTTTACACGCACTTGATATCGAAGACTGCAACAGACTTTTCGAACGTCAAACTACTCTTTACACGCCCTCGAGTCTGCAGTGCTGCTTCCTACTAGTGATCTTAGAAATTAATTCAAACGCCATATATCAGCAGGATATAAAAACGAATACATTTTAAGATACATTCTCGGTTCTTTTCACTAAACACTACCAACACAACTCAAACACTAAAACAAAAGCAGTACTGGTATAGTTTAAATACTTTATCACAGATCACATATCACATATCACATTACTCTAACAGACGAAAAATTAAACAGTTACCAGTCAAACTCTGCATCGACAATGTGTCAAGGGTAACTTAGCGTCACCCTTGGTCTCACTGACTTGTGAGGGGTGCATCGGCACACTTCGTGACTATTCGGACGGTTCTACACTTGATCACATGATTGCCAATGCAACTATCGAGTAAACGTAAAGGGTCGACGGCACGTGAAGTAGACTATTCGGATACAGACCTAGTCTACATAACTTGCGCTGGATCCATATTAATATTAACT
Source organism: Timema bartmani (assembly GCA_902151455.1). Taxonomy (NCBI): domain Eukaryota; kingdom Metazoa; phylum Arthropoda; class Insecta; order Phasmatodea; family Timematidae; genus Timema; species Timema bartmani. The sequence continues at coordinate 275,888 of CABFWB010000151.1, read as the reverse complement.
CATATTTTAGCTCCATAAGTATTATTACTTAGTGCTATTATATCCTTATGACTTTTTGGCTGTACATATTAATTCAGCTTCATATTCATTAAGTCACTTAATGTTCAGACCTTCCCAGGCATAGGTTGTATATGAATAGGCTTAGATACATGTGTTATTACTTTGACCACTGTCTTTGATGTAAAGCCCCATCTACAGACCCCGTATCGGTAATGTCATAGTGGTCTGAAAAGATCGACTTAACTATAACTTCTCTGTTTAAATAGTCCTGATACTTAAGTTATTGGTTATACCACTCCAGTCAAATACTAAACTTTTAGCTTTCTATAATCCATATCAATTGATAAAGACTACCATTTACAGCAAAGTAAATACGTGCACACACATCAAAGCGAGAGCACCAATAGCAGGAAAAGGATCAATTCTTAAGGTGCGGCAGTAGGGAGTGCGAGTAATTTAACAGTTTTTATAACATACATTTTGTTGGCCAAAATAAATCAAATATTTCTCCAGTAGCAACCTAGAGCTTAGTTTTCTGCACATTCTAATATCAACAGATCTTGAATATCTGTCAAGGGTGTACTGGAATTTTGTCAAAACCTTTTCTCTTTATCTAAAAAGTTTTGACAAAATTCCAGGACACCCTTGACAGATATTCAAGATCTGTTGATATTAGCATGTGCAGAAAACTAAATTGAGGGGTGCATCGGCACACTTCGTGACTATTCGGACGGTTCTACACTTGATCACATGATTGCCAATGCAACTATCGAGTAAACGTAAAGGGTCGACGGCACGTGAAGTAGACTATTCGGATACAGACCTAGTCTACATAACTTGCGCTGGATCCATATTAATATTAACTCATATTTTAGCTCCATAAGTATTATTACTTAGTGCTATTATATCCTTATGACTTTTTGGCTGTACATATTAATTCAGCTTCATATTCATTAAGTCACTTAATGTTCAGACCTTCCCAGGCATAGGTTGTATATGAATAGGCTTAGATACATGTGTTATTACTTTGACCACTGTCTTTGATGTAAAGCCCCATCTACAGACCCCGTATCGGTAATGTCATAGTGGTCTGAAAAGATCGACTTAACTATAACTTCTCTGTTTAAATAGTCCTGATACTTAAGTTATTGGTTATACCACTCCAGTCAAATACTAAACTTTTAGCTTTCTATAATCCATATCAATTGATAAAGACTACCATTTACAGCAAAGTAAATACGTGCACACACATCAAAGCGAGAGCACCAATAGCAGGAAAAGGATCAATTCTTAAGGTGCGGCAGTAGGGAGTGCGAGTAATTTAACAGTTTTTATAACATACATTTTGTTGGCCAAAATAAATCAAATATTTCTCCAGTAGCAACCTAGAGCTTAGTTTTCTGCACATTCTAATATCAACAGATCTTGAATATCTGTCAAGGGTGTACTGGAATTTTGTCAAAACCTTTTCTCTTTATCTAAAAAGTTTTGACAAAATTCCAGGACACCCTTGACAGATATTCAAGATCTGTTGATATTAGCATGTGCAGAAAACTAAACTCTATGTTGCTACTGGAGAAATGTTTGATTTATTTTTGCCAACAAATTTTAATTTTATGAAAACTGTAAAAATACTTGCGCTCCCTTCTGCTGCACCTTAAGGAAACATACCAAATTAAATTATAGTTATACGGATGGAGCTCTTTCAGAAATATATTTCTGAGAATTTAAAAACACTGGAAAGAATGGCATCTCAAAAGGTTTTTTTGTTTGTGTTTTTCTAGAAATATCAAGGTTATAGAAAAAGTGGTCTCTCTTTGGTAGGTTAAACTTCCCATTAGTATCCTTAATAACCTCTGATTCACAGAAAGTCTATACTTGTGCCCTACTCAGGCAATTTTGTTTTGAAGAAGATTGGATGTAGTCTCAGGGCCGTATGCAAGAACTAAGTAGATGCTTAGTTGACACTAGTGTGGGTTTGCTTGCGTCATCATAGGTTAAAAGGTGGAGCTATAGTGTCCTCGGGACTACACTATTGGTCCACTAAGTATTCACTGTACGCTCTTGCATACCGCCCTCAGAGTTTCTCATTGATTAACATAAGGACTTGAGCACTACACAGATGTGTAGCTTATGGACTACATAGGGCTTAAGTCTTCATCAGTTTGTTCATCTTGTTTAAAAACATTCAGATTGCAATGTTTCTAATACTACAATACTAGAAACTTTAAAACCAAGTATTTAACCCTTGATTGAGTGAGTTCTGGGTTTCAAACAATAGACCTGGCTTAGAAACTGCGAGCCTATTTCATTTAATTAATTTTTACCTTGACTTAGAATTGGTTTTCATTTATATATTTTCATTTATTAAAAATAATATATAATTATCCTGGCTGTTGTTCAATTCACGAAACCTTAAATTTTAAGTCCACTTTGGACATGATATATTGTTTATGTACTTGAATCCGAGAATGTGGAAGGGGTACATCGGCATCCTTGATGACAGTTTGGATGGATCTGCACTTCTCCATGTCCTTGCCATTCAGCTTACAATTGTAGGATACATGGCAAGGTGACAAAGCATACTGATAGTAGGAATTTGTATACAGTTTTCATCCACGTTCAATTGATCCAGCGTAGGGATGGTGGTAACTGACAGCTAGCATAAGCTTTTTATTGGAAACCTGGTTTGAAAATAGTGTTGACCTATGTGGAAATAATCAATTTCTTGTCGGCCACGGTGTTCTTGGGGTAAACTCTTCACCTCAAGATCCAATGTTCATGGGTTCAAACCCATTTGAGTTTGACAGTTTTTCCTTAGTCGATAAAAATGTAGCACAACTTCCTTAGAATGGGAAGTAAAGCCGTCACACTCATGCTGGTTGTGGCATGTAAAAGAACCCTGGAAGGTATGTGAATATACCTTTCACGGCAAAGTTGGTAGGCCCTTTTGCTGAATTAATCATTCGGTTCTGAAAGTACACCTTTAGGTTGGCCACAAACCTGGAATAGTCAAGGAATTTGAAAGCTAAGAAAAAAATCAGGTAATTTGACCATGAAACGGAAAATTAGGCATTACCATTATTTTATCAAAACAATACACTTTTTTTTTTTGCTAACTCAGTTCCATTTTATATCATGGCAATCACGGATAAAGTGAACTAATAACAACCTTCAGACACATTGGGTTGCTTTGATTATTTTCTTAACCTTAACCAAGGTCATCTTATGCACATGTGTTTAAACTCTTTTAGCTTTAGGTGGACCGGGAGGGCTCAATCAAATTCACAAGACAATATCCGATCAAGTATTTAATTACCTATTCGCTTGCATGAATAATGAACAAAAAACTAAAACTACAAAAATATTGTAATCTCCACAGTTCTAAAACGTTAATCCAAATTATGTGCATTAGAGCTAGCACCTCCCCATCACTGGGACTGACACCTTTGTCAATGCGCTCACCAGTGCAGGTCACAGACAATAAATATCAGTTCAAACATGTGTGCCATTGAAGATTGATCCATACTTAATGGCCAACAGTTGTATAAACGGGTAAAACATGATCAGGGAAAAATTAAAAATTTGTATGGAAAACCTGGAAAAGTCAAGGAATTTGAAAAGGTAATTTCTATGGCCACCCCGAGTGAAGTTTGTTGCAATTAAGCTAGTTTTATTAAATTGATTTTGTATTGGATTAAGGTTTTATGGTGTTTTGATTTCTTATAAATAGTAATTAGTTGTGAATTGTTAAGATTAACATAACCTCTAGTAAGAAGGGCTAGTACAATACAGTTAAAAAAATAAATGGTCACATAAAACATTGTGACAACTACGCTAGCTCATAGTTCTAATTCTTTATGGTTTTAATTTGAAAAGAATACATATTTATGTTGATAGAGGAAGATTATTAAACAAAACCTTTCATTCAGATGGTAGATTATAGTACCCAATATACTATATAGTGGTAGCCCTACACATTTATGTAAATTTGTACTAATTAAGAAAAATAATCTTTCCCCACCTTGACCCGATTTTCACTTTAAACCCAGTTAACACTTACAAAGCATGATAACTCTTAGTCATAGTGAAATAATCTTTTAAGGGCCGGTCTTATGGCTACGGGCTAAATATTGCTATCGGGAGGTTAAAGTTAGCAACCAGTTAAAGGTAATCAGCCACTTTAATATTTTACGCATTTTATGAACTGAATTTATCTGCTGGATATGATGAATATATTTCTATGTAGAAAATTTAATGTTGGTACTGTTTTTACTGGTGCGCACATGCGTATAAGCCCAGACGCTACCACTACAACCTAGCGAGTGAGGAGAACGTTCAACATTTGTTAAATAAGGGCGGTTAAACGAGTGCGAGGAAACAGTTGGCGTCACATGGGCGCAGAAACTAAGTTATCTTGCATTTACTAATTTCAGTGTCTGCCAAAAAGTGGGCAATAATTTGGTACGACGTTTGTAAAATTTCATTTAATGTACTCACATTTAAATAATTTCTTATACAACTATAACTCTACAAATAGCTTGTCATTTTTTGTAAAAGTGTGAATTAAATGTTCTAAATTTATAAATAGCTAGAACCTGGGCATGTGCTTACTTAAACACGCGAACCAAGATTTTTTTTTCTACAACACTCAACATTTGTTAAATAATGGCGGCTAAACGAGTGCGAGTAAACAGATGGTGTCACGTGGGCGCAGAAGCTAAAATGTCGTGCAAGTATTAAGTTCGGTGTCTGCCAAAATGTGGTCATTAGTTGGGTACAACGTTTACAAAATTTCATTTATTGTACTCAGATTTTGATAATTTGTTCTTATATAACGATAACTCTACAAATAGCTTGTCAGTTTATATAAAAGTGTGAATCAAATGTTCTAACTTTATATAGTTTGAGCCCGGGCCTGTGCTTACTAAACACGTGAACCAAGATTTTAACCTAAAATCAGATTCTGAAAGGCGGAAACCTCATTAAAAACGACACATCACTATGGCAACAACCATTTTAACTTTCAGATAAAAGTTATCAGGTACTTAAACCTCCTGATAAAAATCTGATGGATAAATACATTTTATCTGGCAGATAAATGCTATTTTTCAGTCACAAGACACACTTTTAACTTATCCACCAGATAGAAATATTTATCTACCAGATTAATATTCATCCAGGAGTCATAAGACCAGCCCTAATAGGTCTTCCTTGAAGTAACAGGGTTGTCACGCGCTTAGAGAGCCGGGATAAGCACAAGGAATTTTTCAAAAATACCGGAGTATTTGGGAAATCAGACTAAAGTGCACGCTTTGATGTGGAACACACTCCTATCCCTTATCCCCAAACAGAAACACTTTAGTTGCATAACAACTGCATATTATGTTTCCCTATCATTGTCATATCATCCATTTTAATCACCAATAATATAATTTCATAAAGTCAATTTGATGAAAAATGAAATTTCATTTTTTCATACTTCAGTGTATAGGTTGTTTGGAAAAATGGGAATTCCTTATTGAAAACAAGGGATTTTGTAGTAACAAAATTGTGGCAACCCTGACTAATTTCACTTGAAATTTCATTTCATTTTTAAAGTTGGATTAAGTTTGTCTGGAGAGGTTATTTTTCATAAAAATTGAACTAGTCCTAAATAACAAATAATAGTTAAGTTTTACAAAATTGTTCTTTTTGTGTAAACATGTGTGTTGTAGTCAATGTCGATGACTGATGGTTTTATAAAGGAACGGCAGGAACCTTTACCAATGCTGTGGAAGCAAGTCGGTCTTGCTCGAAAAGATTGTCGTCTAATTGTTGTAATGCAATAAAAATTACTTCTCGAGAAACACATTTATTGATTCTTGTGTGGCTGGACGCGTAAGGGCGGACATGATCATGTGGCCTTTTTACAAACCTGACTCCAGCATATGGTGGAACCCTGTAGAGTGGAACCCTGTAGATGAAAGGTAGGGAAATTAATTTTCTATCTTAACAAACCCCCATTTTTTTTTACAAAATACTTCAAATAAACGTAAGTTATGTTTGAGTATATATAAATTGTTAGCAAACGAGGTTGTAACCACAATGTGTTGAGATGTGGTGATTTTGGTTGTATCACTATTTTCCCTTCACCCTGTAAAGATTGGGTTAGCTGTTTTTGAGATTTTTGTGTTTTTCATCAATATAGATTTGCATAAATGATGTGCATTGTTCATTTGAATATACATTGGTTTTTAAAAGCACAACAGAATTACAATTTATATTACCTCTATAACATTGTGATATTCCTATCATTAATTTAATATCATAACTCGTTAATTTGTTACATAATTTCCAAAGTTTTTATTTTAAACAATGTCCAAAACACAAAATGTGAAACGACATTACCATAATCCGTAGTATAGTTGTATAGATTTTTTAATCTCCCATTTTATCAAATTGCACGGAAAAAAAATAAAAATCTCAATCTATTGGCTACTTTCAAGTGAACCCATTTAAAAACTTTTTTTTTATAAAATGTCGTATAGAACCTAATATTTGGTAGTCAACTTTTAATGAGCTAAGAGCTCCTAAATAATGGATCAAATGGCATGAGTATTTAAAAATAAAGTATTAAATGATGACCATCTATGTGTTCCTTTGCTTTTGAACGGTCTATTTTCAATCAAACTATATTAACACATTATTTCTGGTTTTTTCCCTTTTATCTTGGGACCAATTTACCATTTGTAGGGATGTCTAACTAAACCCCTAAAATTCAGTTTTTGTACTTGTTTGCGTTCAAAAAGTAACCTTAATATTTATCAAAGTGGGAGTTGCCATTTCCTCTTCTTAAGCATTAAAAGAAATTGAAATTGAATATAAAATTTTAATTAATATTTAGATGGGTTTTCTTTATTGACGAGTTTCGATGAGAGTACACACATAGTCTTCCTTTTGGACACCTTTGTTTATATTGTTCCTATAACTCGTAATTCTGGGCTCAGGTGCTCAGACTAGAAAATTAAGGTTTCAATAGTGTTTATTTAATATATGTTGAATGATTTTAAAAATATATTTAAAAAAAATCAATAATAAACTGTATTACATCCACCAAAAAAACTAAATACGTCACTGTATCTATTATTAACCTAATTTGATTGCGGATGGCACTGAAGACTAGGTCAGAAAGATGGGATGGCTCATCTGTTGAGATCTCTTGTTTTTACCAATTTAGTTTCATTCTGATAAATATGTCAATGGTGAATGTTTATTAAGCTTTTATATTGAGCACTAATTATTCTACATTTTTACTTCTAAGGGCCAGTTTCATAATCAAATTTAGTACGCCTAAAGTGCGAGTCTATACTAAATACAGGACGACACCTACCTAGAACAAAATGGAATGGGCCAATTTCGCATATGAAACTGGCCCATTCCATTCAATTTCAGGTAGGTGACGTCTTGTATTTAGTATAGCGCCGCACTTGAGGCGTACTAAATCTGACTATGAAACTGGCCCTAAGTTACAATCTCAAAAACAAGCTTATATCTAACTTTGTGTAAAAAAAAATTGTAATTGATCTTTCCATCAAATTATAACTACTATTTTAGCTATTGAGAAAATACAGGGTTGCCACGCACCAGGAAAACACAAAATGTTTGATGTTTGGAAAATACAGGGAGTTTTGCAAAATTTTGTAAGAATACTGGAATATTTGTGATTTGGGACATTTAACTGAAAGCTTAATAGAGTAGGTCTTTCATTAGAACAAAAAGTGAGCTGAAGATTTAAACCCACTCATTCAATCATGTCTTATCCCTTAAACAAGGGTTGTGACACAACAGAAGATGCATTTTCACACTAATCAGTTGGATGAAAAATTAAATTTTAAAATCCATTTCTTCACTTTAATTAAGCTGCCTGGAAAACATAGGGAATTTGGTAGCAAGAAAATAGCGGTAACCCTAAATGAGCACCTTAAACAAGTTGATCAACCATATTTGAATCTCTTTAGCCAAGTCAGGAGGAGGCGGCTTCATCAGAAGATACCAGTATAAAATCTTGCGTATTTGTTTTTGGACCATTAATATGTGGAGCGTGGGCTTGTCAGGAGAAACACAAGAGCGGTGAGAATGAGATGTTTTACAAATATGTGTGGTAAAACTTGTATGGGGGCTGAAGAAGTGTGGTTTGAAAGTGAATCCAATAGGTAAATGTGAATGAGGCATGTTTGTTTTGGGCATGTTGAGAGGATGAGTGTGGGTAAAGTGACTAAGCAAACACCCTTGATTATCACTGGGCAGGGTGCAAACACCCTTGATTATCGCTGGGCTGGGTGTAAACACCCTTGATTATCGCTGGGCTGGGTGCAAACACCCTTGATTATCGCTGGGCTGGGTGCAAACACCCTTGATTATCGCTGTGTTGGGAGTAAACACCCTTGATTATCGCTGTGTTGGGAGCAAACACCCTTGATTAGTAGCACTTAGTTATCCTTGCACTGCGTGCAAACGCCCTTGGTTGTGATTTGGGGGGAGGGGTATAGAAACATTTGTGAAAGAACCTTATTGTAAACATATGGCTAATCATTCTAAAGTCATAGTTTGTTTAAATATATTCAATATTCATTATTTTATTAGATCTTTAATGTAAAATGGAGTAATTTTTATTGCCTAGCCCAATACTCTTCCCTCAAATAAGTTGCTTATAGAATTTATTTTTGATTATATTTCATGACCCAGTTAAGTTTACAAGTTACAACTAAAAAATCTGTGTAGCAACTGTAAAAATGACTTGCTTCGTTGGCTCTAGTCTAAGGTGTCACGCTCGTGTTAGGCTTGACTGCTGATGACAGGGAGATTGGGGTTCAAATTCCGGTTGGGTATACCAAATTCCGGTTGGGTATACAGAGTTTAAAAATAATAATTTTCCACTCTTTGCAAATGTGGGTGACTTTCTCCAAAATTCAACCTTCCTCATCCCTAACTCATCAGCATAATTAGTACATGTGTATAACTGGAATGGATAGTAAGATGAGCTGTTAAAAAACTGTAAAGGTGTATAAATCATAGTCTTTTCAGACATTAAAAAATTGTAAAGTTAAGAAGCTCTGTAGCCACCCAGGAAATGTAATTTAATATTTAGGAGTATTTGAATACCAACAATAGTTAGCTTTATGATGAAAAAACTCATAAGCGTGAATTAAGACTTGTGCAAGTTTCAAATTAAAAATAGTTTTTAGGTGAACATTTAAGAGCTTTTTTGGTTTAGTGTAAAAACTCACCCTTATGCTGACTCAATGTTTGTGTAAAACAGTGCACCTTAAAACAACTGATGTTAAAACCATAATCAAAACTCCAAACTACTACAAAATGTAAGTAGACTAAATAAAACATGTTTAAGTAAAGGTTGAAGAGCTTAAACTTGTCAGCTCATTGTTTTTAAGTCTTTGCTTACAAATAATATTTTTGTCTTTTTATTTTGTGGTCTTCTATATATATTCTGTAAATATTTGAATTACATTTTCTAGCCTCCCTTGTTGGACCTAGAAGTGTTTAGGGCAAAAACTGGTTATAGCCTCGTTTACTAATATTTTATTACACATACATTACCCACTTGTGGTATCATTCCTGTAATTTTAAACCGGATCAAAGCTAAAATTAAATTAGTTTTAGTCACATTAATTTTGTTTCAAAATAAATACCTCTTTTGTTTTGGCGCTATTGATATGTTTATAAAACAAGGTCACATGATTTTGTCTGTCTATTGTGTGTGGGACACACAGATAAAAGGCATAGAATTTAACAAACTATAAAGTAATTTTACACTTTGTTAGAAGTTCCAAGAACACTTGATTCCACTATAAAATTTATTATCATTTTAACAAATACGAAGGACTAAATTTGAAGGTTTTTCTTACATATACGGGCAGAATTTCTCTTATTTCTTTTCTAATCTGCAGCTGTGTCAATATACGGATATATGGATTTCCTCCAAACGGGTTTGTAAAAACTGGTGATAATACTAATTTTGATGTATTAACCCGAGGAGAATGGAATGAGAACGTTTGTAAAATTTCAAATCTTTTACTGTCATGGCACTAATAAATGTGTTTTGGAAGTAATTTTTTATACAATGCACCAAATATCTTCAATTTTACCCATTAGATCTACGCTTACACAGCATTCATCTGCAAAAATATTGATACTGTAAATGCTTGGTATGATGTGCTCATGAGTGAATATTTCCTAATGAGACAGTGAATAAAATAAACATATTTTTCAAGGGAAGGCATCTTTTTGATTGCTGCACAGTTAGGGATGATAAAAGTTTTATGGCCTCTGCTGAGAGGTGTTTTGGTTCTCTCTGTTGGCTTTCTAATACTAATTCGCAGATCTTAGGAGACATTTTCTTTCATTTTTATTGGTTTTGAAAAAAAATTATAAATTTAATGAACTCCTTTACGGAATCTTTCGTAACTCGATAATAAACATGACTATTTGTGTGGGAAATGCCTTCTTGATAGTTGCAAATTTATGAAAGTTAGAGCAAAAATATCATTTCACATGAAAATTAAAACAAATTTATTTTATCTCTCACTAAAACAATGCTTCAAGCAAAAAGATCATACTTGAAGCATAGCAGATATTAACAGCTACTTTTTGCAAATTCCAATCACCAAAACAACAAACTAAAAGCACATTATTGAAACTTAGGTGAACTTGCGGAACTAAAACTCACATTGAAATGCAATAAAGCCAGTATTTAATTATTTTTATGAACTCATATTGAAATACAATAAAGCCAGTATTTAATTATTTTTATGAACTCATATTTTTATATGGAATCTGAACGTATTAGATATCAATTTAAAAAACCTGTCAAGTACAGTAAAATTAGAAACATTCATCCAGGAATATAATCCATTTTTTATAATTGGATTTTTACAAGTATTACCCAAGTTATATTCACTTTGGTGTAACATGTTATCAGGCATTATTGTAGCACCACGTCTAACGCAAACCATGGTCAGTTTTGGACTGAAGTAGAGCCTCGGATAGTTGGAATATCCCAACGAGACTAGCGGAATTCTATGCAGGTATTATCTACAGTTGAAACCCTACCAAAAATAAGGCCGGTATTTTAAATTCAAAATTTCAGTTTTGGCTACTTTTCTGGAAATTTCCTCACTGTGCAGCAGTGCTTAACCTTAATTGGTGAGTCTAAATCCATCACAAACCTGATTTTGAGCAATAGGCACAATATGACACAAGTTTGCTTATTTGTGTTGGCGTTTATTTATTCTTTTGAAAATTATTGGCATGCGCACTTTTTCTGTGTTTATTTCGACATAATACCAAGCATTTTCAGCCTAGTGGTGTATCTTCTGCAGAAATTATATTTGTGAACACAAAGAATGAAACAAAGATGTTAAAAAAGACTGTGTGTGTACCAAGCTTATTCACAATCAAATTAATAAGTTTAAAAGTTATAAGGAAGACACATACATCGTCATCACCTTAAAAAGCGAATTTGTGATATGCGTTAACCTCACTTTGCAAATTATTCTTTCAGTGTTCTGCAAAATACATGTGTTATATTATATGCTTCAGTGCCACAGGTGCAGCAGCGTACCAGACAGGCCAGACTGGGTACGCTGTGACACCAACGGCCGCTACTGCGGCGACATACACTGCCCAGAGACCCGGAACAGGATACGAGGCGGCCTATCAGACCGCAGCAACCCACACAACTCCTGGGACATATGCTGGTGAGTTAACTTTTTATCTTTTCATTTTGTTTTAATCAAGTGTTTTGAGCTGTATGAACTAGATCAGGTGATATTCGTCCGCATTGTTGGTCGCATGGTCTGATGCGTCACTCTCGTGTTAGACAGGGGCTATCTGTGAGGGGGAGATCAAATTTGGAATGCAGAGGGTGTTTTTCCCATAAATTGTTTCCCAATATTCCTTCAGGTAAATGTGGGTACCTCTCCTCTAAAATTTTACCTTCCTTATCCGTAGTCTATTAGTGTAATTAATAATATGGTTCGACGTCCATTTTTTCAATTTGAAGCAAATTTTATTCAAATAAATGAAATATTCTCCAAGCCAACTCAAAATTCAAATATATTTTGTTTGCTTTATGCTTAAAAATATATTATGATTATATGTATAAATTTATGTACTAAAATTATTCGAAAAATGTTTTACTACACAATTGTTTAAAATATTTAGTTTAATTCTGATAAATCAACTTAAAAGTCTATTACCATAAGAGTTTTTCCACATGATTATTGTCTTGTACTATGCATAACAACTCAGAATGGCAATAATTGACTTTTTGGTGAAGAAGGGTGACCTGGCGGTCTAGGGGTAAAGTGTCAGACTTCTGTGACAAGGGTCTGGGGTCGGTCACGCCACAGATCTATCTGACTTTCAACCCCTTACTTCACCTCTGACAAGACGTGTATTAATCACTACTTGTAAATGTGTGGAATGCCAGACCTCCACCATGGTTCGTATCCCACGTTAAAACTGTAGGTCCTTTATTTCACCTCACAATTACACTACCTACCGTTACACATTAGCTCTTAAGTGCATATAACCCGAACAGGGGGTAAGACGCGGTGTTTATAATTATAAATATGATGATAGTAATAATACGGGTGTAGTCTTGATTGTTGTATTCGGATTTTCTTTGTAAGCACAATTGACGAAGAGATTTGTTTCAAAGCACTTCTTTAGTATTAATTTTAATGTATGTGTTAAGCCCCCATGGGTACTAAGACACATTGGGAGAAAAAAAGCATGTATTATTACAAATTGTTTTTCGTGCTGTACAGTTGGTGCTGGGACTGCGGCTACTGCCACCACATATGATTATGGTTACGGTCGCACGGCACAGACAGCTTATGATAGCACCAAAACATACTACCAGCAACCTGCGGCAGCAGCTGCTGCTGCCGCCACATACTCTACAACTGACACCCACTACCAAGGTTTGTGTCATTATGGAATAACAATAAAAAAACACATCTAGACAGTTTCAAGGTATCCAGGGTTTATACACTCTAAAAAAAGGAAAGTTTTTATTATGGATATACTAAACCTTTACATCAGTTTTATCAACATGTCTCTTAAGATATGCTTTTAACATAAAAAAATTATTTATAGCTTTAAACACTTCTAAAAGCATAATTTTTGGTTCGACACATCTGGAAATGTGGGAAAATTTCAAAAAGGTGTATCAACCCTGTTAATGTATAGTTTAATTATATTGTTTTTTGCAAGTGAAAATTTTGCATGTATACATACATTTTTTTATCGACTATTTTCAAAGATAAAATGTGATTAATAATGTTATGTTTTTTTTGTTAAGTAGTCTCTTGAAAAGGGAAATCTCCCAGTGCCTGATAACGCTTGCTCTCTCTGTCTGTCAACACTGCATGACTTGACTGTTATGTTATCAGATGTTGGTTATCCTTACTCTGCCCCACACGCAGCCTCGAAGCCGGCATTCAGTACCACAAGTACTTACCCTGCAACGACGCGTCAAGTGACACCTGCGGCCACCCCCAAGGCCACGAGTTACAGTACAGCATATACCTCTCAGGGGACACAACAGGGAGCCAGCTACTCGACAGGGTATACCGCTGCTGCAGCACAAACTACCAACACGACAAAAGGTAGTTAATTTTGGATTTATTTTTGTTCTAACTTACTGGTTTTTTACTTGAACTTTTATATAACATGTATTTTTTTTAAAACTAGAATAAGCACCCGGCCTTCTCCTTTATACTCGCGCATTGAATTGTTTAGTTACACTGGGCAACACATTTCTTTGCTTCAAACAGAAAAATACATCTTTGTATTATTTATGACCCAGTTTTTAGTAAAAAAATTAAGGTTTCATCTTCAAGGTGCACATTTTTGTACACAGGGCTACAGATTTTAAAATTTTAAGCCTCTGCGTGCGGTAGATATCGCCCAAAGTTGATGACAAACTAACAAACTTTATTTCATTAATATAAAAAAATATATGTACATTTTCAGTGTCCATCTACTAAAGGAGTGTAGGTAGGTGACAGCTAGCACAAGTTACCAGATCTAATCTCATGTATCTATTTGCCAGAACATATGGTCTGCAAGACTAGATTTTTTCACGGTCGTGATACTTTACCTTTAGTGTTTGAAAAATTTATATATTTATAAAAATATATATATTTGCGTATAGCTTGAAAGCAATTGGTTTTATAAAATATGCTTCGAATAAAATATTTTTATTATAAATAGATCTACATATTTGCAGTGATAAGTAATTTCAAATAGTTTCGAAGATGTGGTAAAAATTATAATTAATGCATTAGACCGGAGCCCTTAAAATCATTTTGCCATTTTATTTGGAATATTTATAAATGTTTGAAGTGAAATTTAATCAAAATTGTTAGAGCCAATTTTGAGAAAATTGACTTTTTCTCTTTTTGCCCCTTAGTAAAATACCCTTAATTTTAGGGTTTGATATCCAATTCCAAAAATTCTTCCGGGCAACCCTATGAAAACCCTAGATACCAAGTTTTAGCCTGATCGGTAAAATAGTTTAGGCCCTAGTTGGAGGTACAGACACGTAAATTCAAAAACAACTTTTTCATATTCGGATGGTCATGAAACCTCGAGATTCGTCAAAATCTCGAGTTTGATTTTTTTGACGATCACAATACTTTCTCTACCTGTAAGATAGCAAGAAAGTAAAAATGTTAACATCTAACTACTATTTGTATATTTATATTTCCTCAGTTCATAATTGCATTGGAGTTAATGTTGATGTTTAGTAAGTTAACTATGACCCTTCTAGCGTGAGATCAATCTTACCCTGTGAAAGTTTCATCAACTTTTATAAAAGGGGCCTTACAAATTAAATTCTGTTCCTTTCAACATAGACGAATTAAACTTAAGAAACTAATTCAAATCTATAAGAAGGTAGACAAAAGACAATAATCAAAATGTTCAACTTCATATTTTTCAAAAAAAATTTACATATCCTTCACTTGAAATCTTCCTGGAAACTTGTATTTAAAACTTCTACCATTCTCTTCCAATATGAAGGTGGAAGCTTTGCCACGACAACTTCAAGGACACTTCACTTGCAAGGAAGACGTCGGTTTCTTTAGGAACAAAGGTAGTTTTCATGGTATCTATTGAATGCAATCCCATGACGTCTAACAAAGATACAGTAATAATGACTTGGGGGATGCCACATATTAAAGTTAAATTTCACAAATACTGTATTTCTTTGATTCTAAGATGCACATTTTTCCCCCTTTGAACATCTTTAAAAACGGTGTGCATCTTAGAATCAGTTCTTTTTCGACCAATGCTCTTGATGGCTCTGAAGACAATATACTATGGGATGGTGAAGATAAAGATGGCTCAGGAGAATCAAACAGACTGATACTGATTCAGAAGGGAGTGAGAATAATATATCTACTGATAAAAAATATACTTATGTTGTTAGTAAATTTAATTCTATAATAAAAATGTTTCTTATAAATAAAGTATTTTAGCTTTTTTCTTTTGGTGCTACTGAAAAATTATGGTTGGTCTTAAAATTGATGGTGTTTTAGAATCGAAGAAATACAGTACCTAGATACATAGAATCCACAAATTAACAAAACATGTTTATACACACATTTTTTCAGGGGTAAATTTTATCCCGGTGTTAAAATAAATTATTGTGGGGTCAATGTTACAGCTTTTTAAAAAACATTTTTGTTTGAAAAATTTGTTTAGATAGATGAAATATTGCTAAATAAGTAAATTTAGGCCATATTTTACTCCATGGAACCACCGCCTATTACCACTTCTGCCTGCAGAAAGTGTTTTTGTCTGTTTTTTTCCGAATTTTTCTTGCCTAAGTCATAATAATTTTATACATAGATTAAATTGTTTTTTAATTGCATAATATATACTTCATAAAGTAAAAATATCATGCTACAATTTAAATGAGAGTTTTTACTTGAAACCACTTGTGAAGGAGAAAATCGAAGTTTTAAGCATCATATACCCCAGTGGTCAATGTTATCCTTGGGGGAGTAGAATGGCCCTGGTTAATGGTAGTGGGTTCGACCCAAATCTTAAACGTACTATTAACATTCAAGCAATTATTATGTTGTCACTTTTGACATAAAAAACTTTGGCAGCAAATAAATAATTATTTTTTAATTAGGTTTATCTTCAAACCATTTTTAAGTCTTCTACTATCTGTCAGCTACCAGCATTTCTATGGCGAATAGACTCTAGGAATATGTGAAAAATTTGAGGCTACAAGATTGATAAATATTTAAATATATGATAAAAAAATTAAGACAATTTTGATTAATGCCCTTGACTTCAATTAATAGTCTTTCTTTCCCTCTGTCATGGCTTTGCTTAGCTTACTACCAAAGGTTTATTCTTTACAAAATACCAGGTATTAGTTTTTTTAATGAGGGAATTGAAAGGATTCTTTTATTAGCACCGGACCTTAAAAGGGTAGGTACATAACTGGTAAAAGTATTAAAAACATTGAACTGGAATAATTTTTGTCTCTTTAAGTCATCCGCTTTTTTAATAATCTTCTAAATCTTTTTTTAATGCACATTACCCTTACCTTAGCCACTGCAGTTGCTGCGAACACAACATACTCTGGTTATGACGCTGCACTGTACAGTGCTGCAACAATGTATGTGGCCCAACAAGCCCAGACAGGAACAGTCACTGGAACCACTGTAGCTACACCCACGAACACTGCGACCAGCAAACCGGCTGGCTCCTGGCAAGGCTACAAAAAGGGCCCGATGTCCAATTTCCGTATGAAGCCCAAGCTTCCGCCAAAGCCAATGCAGTTACATTACTGTGACGTCTGCAAGATTAGTTGTGCCGGGCCACAGACATACAGGGAGCATCTTGAAGGACAGAAGCACAAGAAAAAAGAGTCTGCTCTGAAGGCAGGTTCTGCCCCAGTCGCTCGTGGGGGTAATGCTCTACGATGCGAGTTGTGTGATGTCACTTGCACGGGGTCAGATGCATATGCGGCCCACATAAGAGGAGCTAAGCATCAAAAGGTATGTCTTAATAAATTTATTTGCTAAATATTTGTATACATTTATAAGTTACAGCACTGTTATGTTATATAAAATGACACTGAAGAGCCAAAAAATGGTCCCTATTGAGCTATGTAACCAAGTCAATTTTACATAAGGTCATATTAATTTTTTCTTTTGTGTTAACAAATATTCAATCTTATTTCATCAGTGGATTTAACTTTTCTTGCTCTTTAATTGTAAAATGAATCATTGAGTTTAAATAAAAACTCTTATCTCCACAAAAATCTTGTGATTTGGTAACAACACACTTTCATTGCAATAGCCGCAATTCTCTTTCCTCCCAGGTGGTAAAGTTACACACGAAGCTTGGCAAGCCTATCCCGTCAACAGATCCAGTGGTTCTTGGTGTCACCAAAACAACCACCGCTGTTTCACCCACATCCACCACCTCGACAGCTAAGGTGGGTGGGGCTGTCAAAACAACAACACTCATGGCGGGTGGTGTGAAAAAGACCATTACTGCTGCTCCCAAGATCAACTTTGTAGCTGGTTAGTACATTTGTTATTGTCGTAGAGCAGTTGTGCGTGTATCCTCCAAGGGTACTTGCATGAGTTTGGGGGACAATCATCGTGGCACCGAGTTTTATTAATCATAGAATATATTTTGATAAAAAGTCTGGGAAACAAATTAATGTAGATTTTGATGTGATGACTTTATAAGCTTTTCTTTCCCTCTGCCATGGCTTTGGTTAACTTACAACTGAAGCTTTATTTAAAATTTTTGAAACGTCAGTTAACATGGTGGTCAGAGTCCTGGAAAATGGAGAATAGTCAACAAATCTCCATATTTCTGGAATTTGCCTAGAGTCCCTGAAAAGTCATGAATTCTCAATAGTTTAGTCATAAAGTCACGAAAATATTGTTGTTTGAATTTCCCACACATCATAACAACGCAAACGCGTCAAATGGCAAGTCACCCACTACCCATGATGCCATGTGCTAGCCACAAGTTGCCTGATCGTTTTTACCGCAATACCAAGGACAAGGTTAACGTTTATCATCTAGTTAAAGTTTAATGTTGTGTTTGAGTGCATTATGCCTATATATTATCCATTATATAATGTTTGGCTGCTTACCAAAGGAATTGTGTGGTCCAAGTTCACCAAAAAGTCACTAATCTTTGTTTCTCCAACTCATTAGGCACCCTGTAATAAGGTAATACTTTAAGGGTACAGGGCAAGAAAGATTTAGTGTCACAAAATATTAAAATTGAGATAACAGCACATACTCTTGGAGTCAGAAGAACTTCAACATAGGCTATGTATCCAGAGCATAAACTATGAGAGTTCTGAGCTATTTGGTTGGGAAAAAAACACAGGGAAAGAAAGATGAAACACACATGTCTCAAGAAATAAATTATTTTAAAAACGGGATATTACCTTTCTTCTGTCAGTTTTCTCTGGCTCATGTTGCGGACAAAATAATCATCCCAACATGTCTGTCTCACCAAAGGCAGTAAAATACGACCCTTCTAGTTTGGTACAAAACAAAGAAGATAACTCTCCAATAGAGATTGGGCCAGTTCCTGCTGGAACAATCAGCAGGCACTATTTCCCGCCCAAAACCCTTGCACAGAAAGGAAGGGTCTTTCCCTCTGGCCCAACTCACTTGGGAATGGATAAATTCCTGAAATTTTCTCCGAGGGTTGGGAACCTGTCCACCCCTAATTAATGGGTCTTGCAACAATTTTACACTGTACTTGTGTAAGGAAATCTTTTAATGTCTCAACATGATATTGCTTAAATCTAACTACCTAATCACTATCCCATCACTTTAAGCTGAAGCGCTTTAATCCCTTCATAAATGAGACATAATATCAGTGTGTGTATGTGTAAAAATATCTTTACACCAAATTTCAATCTTAATAAAACAATGTTGGTAATATAAAGTGACTGGAAAAGTTGATGATTGGCTCTGGGAAACCTGAAAAAGTAAGGGAATTTTAAAATATAGTTTGAATGTCCACCCTGGACTTAATATTTTACACTATAACAGGTTTGGTTTTATTAAGCATTGAAAGGGTTATGTTTGTTAGGTCGTGGTCATGAGGTACGTGGCTTGTGAACGTTTGAGAAACAGTCAGTATTAAATCCCCACATAATAAAAACACATTATTTCCCTATTAGGGATGGGAAAAGTGGTCTTACACTATAACCAATAATAATTAAAACTGCGGTAAAATTACCATAGTGAAAGAAAAATAATCACTTAACAAAATTTGAATCCACTCAAGGTTGCTAAACTTAGTTTAATTTTCTTCAAATGCTGATGTCATTAGCTGTTGAATATCTGTCAAAGAGCATAGCTACTACATTAGATGACAGTTCTTTTTAAATGAAGAGAAAAGGTCATTAAATTCCAGGACACCCTTGACAGATATTCAACAACTGTTGATATTAGCTTTTGAAGGAGTTTAAACTATGTACAATATGTATATATGTACTGATGCAATAATATTTTATTGACTTTTAAAAACTGCAAAAACACCGACCTTTTCTCACATCTTTTACATCCCCACCTTAAAACTGGAAATTTTAGAATTCTTTTAAAAATAAATTATTCAGGTATGAACCTCAGAATTAACTAATATTTTGATCCTATTCTTTAAGTTTTGCATGCCAATATTCATATTTTGGCACAGATTGCATGGTGAGGAGTGACCAAACTATTATTAGAACTGCCATACCTTAATATTTGTTTTTCTATTCAACTCAAATGTTCAATCTTACCTTTATAAAAGAAATTCTTACTACTAAGTTTCCCTTGATAGAATTTTATACTAATTTGCATTTTGGGAACAGCCTATTTTCAGGCCAATATAGTAAATACTTTTGCCTGATAAAGATTTCATTGTTAACCTATTTATTTTTCATTCGTCTCATTGATTTTTGGATGCTATATTTATAATTTTACATTTTACTTGGCTTTCTTTGAAAAAGTTATGAACCAACTCATCATAAGAAACTGTTTCCATCCTGGGGCTGGGTCAGTTAAGTCAAATGCCTCCATCCTTCTCTGTCCATCCAACATATTTCCTCCATTACTCTAGTCCATTTTTTCTCTCACTCGCACACTTGCTGCTATCTGCTCCTCCCAACTCTTAATTGGTCTCCCTTGGTTTCAACGCCATCATTCTCTTTGGGATACTATCCTTTTCTTCCTCATTACTCATTATGTGACTATACCCTCTACCCCTTGTTTCCAGCCTACTATCTCACGCACTCCCTGTAGCCCAACATTTCTCCTGGTGACATCATATTCCTTTAAAACTTTATACCCCGCGACTTTCCTTTTATAGTCTTCTGTCTGGAAACTTATAACTACCTAAAATTTGCCATAAGTCGTTCTGTTTTAGGTAAAGGCTGTCTTTTACGCCGTGTTTTGAGGTCTTAATGAGGGTTTACAATTCTGACAGCATTCTGACTTGGTAACATGGGGGGAAGCATGCGTGCGGACAGGAACTCGACATGTCAAATATATGCGTGGTCAATAAATAACGAAGGGAAACAATTTGTTTTTTGATAAGATCTTGTGGCGGAAACAAGTAATTTTTTCCTCGAACTAAAGCAATACCTTATTCCCGCCATTTTGTTTTAATAGACACCACTGTATTTAGTTTGGATGTAACAATGATGATTCACCTAGCTCGCTTTGACCGATATATGAAGAGAACAATCTAGTTCCCTAAAATGTATTCTGAGTTATGTCCAACTATTTTTCAAATCTTATTAACTAGTCTATTTTATTTTGTACTTGTGATCGCTTTGCTCTATTTCATCGAGAGTTTGGTTCTATAATCGAGTAACTAAAGTATAGCCAAAGAAAGTTGGATTTTATTAAATAAATTATTTATTTTAGTCATTTTAATAAACCAATCTGACAACAGGCTGGATACTGTTTATGATGATGATTTCTGTGATATGCTGAACAAATAGAAAATCATGGCTAATATGCATACATACCAAACAAACAACAGATATATCTCCATTCACGGTAGGAGTTACTCTCTGAAAGGTCTTTTTTCCTACCAATATCCTACTAAATAATAGATTTCTGGTAGGGGAAAAGGCCTTTCAGAAAACAATTCCTACGCTGAACAGACTTTAGAGCGTTTAAACATATCATTTAGATTTTTAAACATTATTTTCTGTTCTTTTGCACTACTTCTAAATATTTGGTTAAAATGTGATTGTTATGATCAGAGCTTTAAAATAATTATTTCTATTATAACAATGCATGATACATTTTTTGGACCAATATTTGTAAATTTGATTAACAAATTTATTCTAATATAAAGGAGAAAGGGGGGCATAGCTCAGGTTTATAAAATGCTGTTTTATCAATATATCGTACGGGCCCAAATATAGTCGGCACATAATATGACTAAAAAAATTGAAGGTGTTAAACATGTAAAATAAAAGGTGTGATTTTAAGAGGGGGAACTGAGACTTGGATGATGATTGATAGTTTTGGGGAGGCCGTAGAGGCTGTATTCTTCTAACCCCCTTTCCCCCCACTAACTGTGTCTTCTTGAGTGATGCATACTTTTGCTTCTAGGTCATTCGTTGAAGGAGATGTCTGGGTGATAAGTAGGGTATCTAGGGAAATGAGTGTTGTAGTGCCCCTTAGGCTGCCGGAAAAGTACATACTCTCGGATAGACAGGAATGGGCCTTAAGGTCCACTTGACGGAGGCAGGGGAGTAGTTGGGCCTGGCGTGTGCTCTAGTGTGATGAAAGAACTCTAGCTGAGTGTGTTAGAGATATTTATATGCTCTGATGATCTCTTCCCTCCTTTCCAATACAAACATTTTACACAAACACTTAAGTTTGCTAGTCATTGGCACACCCACGATTATTTGGGCAGGAGGAGGGCGGCTATTTTAAACTGCACTTTAGGGAGGAATTACATATGAAAATATAAAAGTTAGTGAAAATTATGTTTGAATAGATTCTAGATTTCAATTATTGAATAGGTAAGAGTTTGTGGCGACACTAATCTTTTGTTTTGTAGAGAACAGACTAAAAGTAACAGATTTCCAACAAATTCACAATTTCAACTAGTTTTTTCATGGTTTAATAAATCACAGGCACTTATTCCCATGACACATTGGTTGTTTATAAGGAAACTTAAGAATTCCCTCGAAAGATTCAGAAGCCAGCACAGAAATGTGTCGTTATTGGTCACTTGTATGGGAGGCTTTGAAGTCAGTTCTTTAACAAAGGTTTACTTTTCATTCTGTTTCTTAATTTTTGGGTTGGTTGGGGGGGAGGAGGTTGTGTTCCCATAGTCTCCTGTGGGTGCGCCACTGGTGTGGGTTAATATTTACATTCTTAATATTTCTATCATTTAAGCCATATTATATAATAATTTATGATATACTTTTTATTTAACATCCATTAGAGTTCCCAGCCTTTGGCCTAGGTCAACATTTCTATCCAAGCCATGTATTTTCCACTACTACCTTGCTAGGCCTGTCATAGCTTCATATGCTTTATAATATAACTTAAGACTAGGACAGGCACGACATCCAGTCTCTGGCTCTTAATTCATCACTGTGAAAGGGTAAACCCACATTTCACCAATAATACATTTTTCAGCCATGTAGAGAATTGAACCCAGGACCATTAGCTCAATAGACACACTATCGACTGAGCTAAGGTGTTGGATATCATAACTTATGATATACATAGTACATAATTTATTTCACATATTTACATGGTTGGGAGATTTTAAAAATAACTACTGATTAAATATATGTACTCTTCTACCATGAATTATTCTTGTCACCCATGAATTTACTTCCTGGGCGGTGTAGAAAAGCCGATCACGGTGGGTGACTTAGTGCGCAGTAGCTTAACTCTCTGTCGCAAAGGGTGGGATGTTGGAGAAAGGGTGAATTCTGGTTGTCTGCTTGAAGATGTATAACTGTCTCTCTGACATACAATGCACAGGTTTTGCTGCCTACGTAACTATGGTTACCAAGTGTTCCTTGTAAAACACTTATTTTTTTTAAAATCTAATTTAAAAATATTACGACATTCTCGCAACGTTTGTTTCAGCGGGCTCACTTGGGACTGTTGGAGTTAACAATGACATCAAGCTTGAAATAAAAGCTGAACCAAAGGAGGATGTGACAATGTCTGAGCAAGCTTTTGCCGATAGGGATGTTCAGCCTGTAGGTCTAGACTACATCGAAGAAACTAAGAATGAAGATGGTGAGTTTATTTATTAGATTTAGGAATGTCAAACTCAATTCCTCACTAGCCTCTCTTAGCTCTCAGATCCCATTTAGGGAATGTTCTGGTATTGTTTTCATCAATAAGTAGGAGTTATAGAATTTTGATTTATCATACTAATTAAAATGTAGGCCTAACATTACTGTATTGATCTGGAAATAAACCATCCCCAATTATAGGCCGCACCCTTAAATTTTAATCACTTGAAAAAATATTTATGTGTGAAACTAAATCCACTTTGAAAGTAATCATAAAAACCCTATATCCTTTAGCTTTCCAACTGTCGATTTAGGATTTTTTTTACATCCACTACTGTTTCCAGCCTGTGGCCTGGATCTTTTTTTTTTGTTCAAGCCATATATTTTTCTACTACTAGCTGGCTAGGCTTTAAAATCTCACTTATTACCAGGACAGGTACAACATCCAGTCCACGGCCGTTAATTTATCAATGTTAAAGGGTAAACCCATATTTCATTGATCAATTTTTCGGCCATGCCGAGAATCAAACCCAGGACCCTTAGCTCAATAGACAGACATGATACCGACTGAGAAACTCTTAAATCATTGGTTGAGAGAGAGATGCTATTTTTATTATATCTACATGTGTTATTTATTATGTATTAATAGAGTAACTTAATTCTGACCAAGTGAAGTTAGCCATTGAAAGGTTAATTTTTTCCTTCAACCAGATATACAATTTTGTACATGGTATTTTCATAGTTTTAAAAATAAGTTGGACTTCAGTAGTATATATATATATATTTATTTATTTATTTATTTAAAAGCAAAGTATCACAACAAAAGATTGAGTCGATAAATCATGATACTACAATAAAATATTTATGATATATTACATTTAATGGCTTTAAAAATGGTGGAAAAATAGCATTAAGATGTGGTACTAAAAAGTTGCCTGATTAATTAGTTTTAAAATTAAAATGTCCAATCAATTACTGGTGAGTACTAAATCATTGTTTTAAATCTCTGATCTAAAGTGTTTACTTAACATGTTCAGGTAAGGTTGTCAACTTCAATTGCAAATTGTGTGAATGCAAGTTTAATGACCCAAATGCGAAAGAAATGCACATGAAGGGTCGGCGCCATCGGCTACAGTTTAAGAGGAAAGTGAATCCTGAGCTCATAGTAGATGTGAAACCATCAACAAGAATCCGCAAAATCCAGGAAGATCGCTTGCGCCGCATACAACTTAGGGATGAGTACTGGAGGCGTCTAGATGAAGAACGAATGATTGAAGAAGAAGAACGAATGTGGTGGGAGGAACGCCGTCGCTATGAGGAGGAAATGGAATACTTTGAGTGGTGTCGGCGAATGGGACGAGATCCAAGAGCGTTGCCCCCTCCCCCACCCAGGCCTTTTGGTCCGCCTGGAGTACCACCTCTTATGGTGAGTGACATTTGGTTCCCTTTAAAATTGTGGCCTTACGGCTATTTGATAGTCATCTTAAAGGCAGTCTTTAAAAAATTCTGATTGTTTTCATAAAACTTGAGAAATCCTATTGGAGTGTTTTGGGCAAACTTAGTTAGATAACCCTTGTGTTTTATAAAATTAAAGTTGGACGATCAAATGATCTTATTTTTATAATAGGTCTCAAATTATACATTCAACTGCTACAGTAGTTATTATTTGAGACTTTTTAAATATTAAATATATATATATATATATATATAAATTGTGTGTTGTTTTTTTTTCAGTTCTTCCCCCCTCAACCTCCAATGCGTCGTCTGGACTCTTCAGATGATCGCCATGTTATTGCCCGCCATGCTGAAATTTATCCCAAAGAAGATGAGTTGCAGGCAGTGCAAAGAATTGTATCTCACACAGAAAAGGCTCTCAAGTTTGTATCTGACCACCTGGCCGACCAGGCAACTGCGGCTGCCAAAGCTGCCGCTGCCAAGTCTGTGGCTGGTGCTGCCAAGCCAACTCCTGGGATTGTGAAACCTCCTGTTGGTGTAATCAAGCCTGTCACTGTTCCTGTGAAGCCAGGCCAGGGACCTGTTAGGCCACCTGCACCTACTATGGCTAAGCCAGGGGTTCCTCCGATTAGACCACAAATTGGTGCACCACTTGTTAGACCAGGATTCCAGGTATGTGCTTAAGTCTTGGTTTTTTAAAAAATTTATTCACTCTTGTGTTGATGGGTGGGAAATTACAATATCACTCAGAGGATTTTTTTTTTTTACTCTTGCCTATAATACCTTCTTCCAAATATTTACCATGATATGTTCAGATATGATCAGCCTCTTAGTATAGTGGTCAGCGTTCCTGACAATAAATCTATTGATCCTGAGTTCGATTTCTGGCGGTATTGTGGGTATTTTTCCCAAAATAAGAATTGTTTCTGGAGGGTCCATGATCTGTGTACCTAGTCGCCTCTCCTCCTCTCAACTTCTCAGCTTGTTGTTATGGGTCCACGGCAGTCAATGTGTTTGGCAGAGCATCTCGGGGTTAATAACTTAATGGTGGGGGTAGAGGACTTCTCCGATTAAATAAATGGAAATTTGTGAAGTAGAAGTTTTAAGTTTTATTATATATAAACATTTAAGACATTTT
The DNA here is from genome assembly GCA_902151455.1 of Timema bartmani. Classification (NCBI taxonomy): domain Eukaryota; kingdom Metazoa; phylum Arthropoda; class Insecta; order Phasmatodea; family Timematidae; genus Timema; species Timema bartmani. The sequence goes on along the minus strand of CABFWB010000151.1, from coordinate 249,951 downwards.
TCACCGGGTTATTAAATGAAAAGAAGAACCAAAATACACTGTGCATGAAGATAATTAAACAGTTAATGATGTGGGCATTTAGCCACCTGGTCAAGATTTCCTCCCACCCATCTCTATGCACGCTTTTATCCACACGCAAAGAATTTTACAATACACTCCCTCTCAACTTGTGTGCTGACCGGGAAGTGCCTTGCATCTGACGCTTCCC
>CABFWB010000151.1:219159-246416 GCA_902151455.1 Timema bartmani | reverse complement strand
TAAATTTAATGGTGGCTGGTGTGAGGTGGACGAGAGAGATGAGAGGAGGAGGTGTGTTATTGTTTAGGACGACTTTCACTGTCACTAACGGAATCACCGCTATATGTTGGCTCACTCAAATATTTTTCTTTTTGTGCTACTTTAACAAAGAACCTATCCAATGACACTGCTCGGCAGACAAAGCGTAACCATAGTACTACTCGTATTGCAAGATATTGCTCGTTTATCAAGTTAAAATTTATTGAAAATTTTTGCTCGTCTTACAAAACACTCGCAATCCAAGGTTTTACTGTATAGCATGTTCCTCAGGAAGTAGTAATAGTTAAGACTAAACAAGATGTTGTCTTCAGTTAGTCTAACTACTAATACTTCCTGTGGAAGATGCTATAATATTGATGTGTGTGTAAATATGTATTAGTGTTTTTACTTTTATTATATCATATTTCATCATCTTTAATTAGCCTTTAATGTTATACTTTCTCTTATTTTGGTCTTGTGATCGTTCACTCTATTTCATCGATAGTTTGATTCTATAACATAGTAATTAAAATATAGCCAAAACCCTGTTTTGTGGTAACAAACTAGTTTGATTTCTTTAAATAAATGATTTATTTTGGAGGCTTTTTTTTAAAAAATAAACCAACCTGGCCACAGCTTGTAAACAAATGATGATGATGGTGAATTCTTTGATATGCTGAACAAATAGAAAATTATTGCTAAAATGGGTACATACCAAACAAACGACATATAAAGAGGTTAAAGGACCGAGATCGAAAGTTTCGTAGGCTCCTCTTTTGAGCTTCTTCTTGGTGTACATACAAATTGATTTCAAACCCAATGGTAAATATGGGTTATTTAAATTAGGGGTCAAATTCACAAAATGGGACAATTTAAGTCCCCTTAGTGAGGAAAATCATAAATAATTTTTTTAGTAAAATGTGTTTCTTTTTTATGCTCCTTACACTCTTTCCATCCTTCTATAAATAAAAATGTTATTACATAATAATGTCTACAAACTATATTAAAAAAAAGATTGACCAAGATGACAATTCGATTACTGTCCCCACCTTCAAACGGCCTGTCTATGGAAAACAAAACAATATTTTTTTAAAACAAACACATTGATGGTCTATGGAAAACAAGTCTACAAACTATATTAAAAAAAAGATTGACCAAGATGACAATTCGATTACTGTCCCCAGCTTCAAACCTATATTTTTTTAAAACAAACACATTGCTGGTCTGGAAAACAAACCAATATTTTTTTTAAATAACATATTGGATTGCATTGTCTAAAAAAGATATTAAAGAATAAACGATAGTTTAAAAACGGAAAACAGTTTTAAGTCACCGTGTTGGTTGTTTACAAATGAGTGATATAAATACCAGCTTTTTTTAATTAACCCAGAAAAGATCTTTAATGCAGGTAATAAACATTGAGTATCTTAATTATACGACATTTCGGTCACATTGATTACTCAGACTAATTATAATGGTGAAAAATAAATGAGATCTTAAACAGATGTTTAATCTAACAACTAGCCTCAAACTGAAACGATAGTGTAGGGCCTTGTTTTGAGTCTAGTTTCGACAATGTATAAAAAAAAACTAGGTCACGGACAATTCGGTCATGTTACCAGCTTAATTTTAGCGGGACCGATTTGTTACTAGCTTGATTTTAGCGTAACCGAATTGTCCATTAACAAGTTCATGTAGCAGTTTCAAGAAAAATGATATTTTGAACTTATATACATTATTAAATGCACTTGGTTTTCCTTTAGAACTAATAATAGGCAAAATTAATAATACTTTTTTTAGCCTCTTTGATGAGAGTGACTGAATTGTTATTTTTTACAACATGCCTCTTAAGATTAGAAAAAAATCTAGACACGAAATTCAGCTCAACTACATATATTTCACAATTCCTGGATATAATATATATTTAATTCCATGGTTAAAAGGTTGCTCATTGGTATGTTGAAGATTTTATAGAAAACTTTTGCAAAATTAATAGCTACAAAATTTGAAAAGTAGTGTAAATTTTAGAATATACCCGTTATCATTATTTTTAAATTAATATTTTGATAACATTTCATAAAATCTTCCTTTGGTAGTCTGTTTTTCTCCTCGGATTCTCTTGTGGTCAGGAAGTTTGGGATGGACTAGAATATTGTAGAGTTGAGTGGCCGTTTGAAAGTGACTCTTGGGGGGTGAACTAAGAGGGTTTTGGGTCTGGGTGAAACTGTTTAGGAATTTGTAACCACTTTTAAGAATGGTGTTGATAAGTTTTAGACCAGGAAGGTATTGTTTTGTGAGAGGGATGTCCTTCAACTTTTTTTGGAGGGTCTTAGTAATCCCTGGAAAGTGCTCTGAAGATTTGGTTGTCTAATAAAGGCTTGGGGTAACCTCTGGTTTGGAAAGCTGTGGAGAGTTGTTTACAATATTCAATTAAGTCATCGGGTTCTGAACGTATCCGTTTGGCTCGGGTGGCAAGACTGATCTTTTTTTAAATAGCATTAATAAATGTGAGTGCTTTCATTCATAGTGCTTTGTTTTGTTAAATATAGGCAACACACATTTTGTACAAACATCCGGGGATTTGAAGTGGACGGGAATAAGTCAGGAATTCGGTAAATTACAAAAATAAGTTCTGGGAAAATGTTTTTCTCAAAATATGAATTATAATAATCATTAAATCTCAAGGTGATTCAAACTACTGATTATTTGTTTGTAGCTGTATAGTATATTTTATAATTCCTATTAAACTATCTTAATATACCTACAAATTAAAAAAAACATGTCCAGGCCTATTTCAATTTTAAAACTTATTATTCATAAAAGGATTAATAAAAAAAAGTTGGTGTGGGTAGAAGGGTGTGACAGACTTGAGTTTGAAATTTTAGGAAATAATCAGGGAAAAAGTCTGGAATTTCATTGGTCAAGTTGAGTAGACACCATGAAACGGAAATCAAGTGATCTTTCACTTAGTATTATATACTATACACCACTATATTTAGTTTGGATGTAACAATGATGATTCACCTAGCTCGCTTTGACCGATAGATGAAGAGAACAATCTAGTTCCCTAAAATGTATTCTGAGTTATGTCCAACTATTTTTTATATCTTATCAACTATGCTCTGATGTAATACTTTCTATTATTTTGGTTTTGTGATCGGTTTGCTCTATTTCATTGAGCTTTGAGCTGAGCTAGTATTTAAATCTCAGCAAGTCCTGAGATCAAAGGTTTCATAGGCTAATCATTTTCAAGTTTCTTGTACATAAAAAGCAATTTTTAAAATGCAGTGGTAAACATGGGCTATTCAATTTAGATATCGGCAATCTCACTTAAAATCATTTGGTAACTTAACGAATTGTTAACATCAATATCAAATTTCACATTAATAACACAATAGAACTTTAAAACTACTTTCAGGTAGATTAATTCAATATTTTTGTTCAATTTTAATCCAAGGTGAATTAAAATGAATTCCAAGTGACCTTGCGGGATTATTACATTAGGGGCTAAAAAACAAAATATGAAACATTACAAATTTCTATCTGCTTGTGATTTTTATGTTTTCTTATAGGATAATTAAATTTACGGAGGCTCATTTTGTGGAAATACTAGCTCATTAAAACATTGATTCTATTACCTTTTTTTGTAATTTATGTTTTAGTCAACACTGTCTATTCCTTTATATAAAAGTAATCATGGCACATATTACTTCTCAAACTTCAGTTAAATCAATGAGAATTTGATTCAACTGTAATTTAAAATTTGTTAAAATACTTGGGTCCCATTTAGTTTAGATCAAGGTTCTAGCATATTAACATTTTAATGGGTTTTTTTTAAAATTACTCAGACTCGAAAGAAAAAATTCAAAACTCCAACCTTTTATTGAAAGTATATCCTTGAGTTTGCTTAGACATATTTTTTCTTCTTTCCATTAAAATTTTATTCTAGGTTTAAAATATGGCTGTGATAGTAGCTGGATCAAAAACATCTTGTACCAATCTCAATTGGTTGAGGGATATAAGTTTTACATGCTCGCGGAACTTGTTTTTCCTCTTTTTAATGTTATTATTAATTCACATTTAAATCAATAAATATGACAATAGTTTGCATTTCAAAGGTCAAGTAGTCACTTAGCAAAAAATACTGTTTTTGTTTTATTTGACGCATGCATTAGAAACCCAAAAATTGATGCAACAAACTTTGCATGTATTTTGTTAGCCATTCCAATACCCTATGTAAATCTTCATAAAACACTGTTAGTGAAATTTACAAAATTATTACTTATAGCCTAGCTACAAATTCACTATTTGATACATTAAAAACAAAATTTAATTCAAAAATATATAAGGTTTAATTTGATTTATCTGGCTAGGATAAAATATTTCCATAATATTCTAGCTAGATTATACAGTGTATTTAAATTTATATTCAAAATTATATTTTTTTCATCATGAAACATATAACAAAGACTCTTTGACTCAGTTTTACTAGAATGTATTTCACACTCAATTTGAAGAAAAGGTTGTATAAATATTAATTACTCCAAACTTTTTTTGAAATAGCATTAATAAATTAGAGTGCGTTCATTTTTGTGTTTAGTTTTTCAAACATAGTCAAGACACTTATTTTGTACATACATTGTGATTTGTCATTTTGGATAATAGCCACCATTTTATTTAGTTTGGATGTAACAATGATGATTCACCTAGCTCGCTTTGACCGATATATGAAGAGAACATTCTAGTTCCCTAAAAATGTATTCTGAGTTATGTCCAACTGTGTTTTATGTCTTATTTGCACATCTTATTAACTAGTCTAGGTTCTAATGTAATACTTTCTATTATATTTGACTTGTCTCTTTGCTCTATTTCAGAGGTCTCTAAACCTTTTAGTATGCAGGCCACATAATATAGTTTACACATATTCGCGAGCCTAAGTTTAAAAAAAATTAATGAATAACTTGATGGAGTTTTTCACTAAAGATCATTGGAAATGCTGAACTGCTTTTTTAATTTCAAAGTATCGCTAAACTTATGTTTCAAGCTTGAAGTGACCATTATTAGAATGGACTTAAATGGTTTATTAGATAAATTTGCTCGATGGTTAGACGTGAAATACAGAAACCGCTCAGGCTGCAAGAATTACACTATTGAATCAGATTTCCTTTATACTTGCGTTACAGCATGTCATCTGATTCGAGATAATTAATTTCCATTTGAGGTTGACTTGGTATTGTTTCAACATTGCAGTTAAATGATTCTAAAATAGCTTTATTTAATCTGTTTTTTCATCAAAATCAGAAAATTGTCTCCAAAATTGTTTTTATGTGTTTAAAATGAATTCTAATGCAAATGAAGGACATTCTACTTCATGATCTTAATAAAAAAATTCACAACACATGGGAAATGAACCAAGTTGTGAATGTTCACCCGTTTAAGTAGCATAACTTTTGCTCTGAATACCTTGACATGCGCCATCATCATCATCATGTTTCCATCCTATGGCCTGGTCAATTTAGTCAAATCTTTCTCGCCTTCCACCATTAATCTCTTCCATTATTCTCCTCTCACTTGAACACTTTTTATTATATGGTCCTCCCATCTCTTTCTTTGTGTCCTTTGCTGTCTTTTTTCCTACACACTTCATTCCCTACATTTTCTTTGACATCTTTTGTTTTTCCATTCTCATTACATGCCCATACAATTTCAGTCTTGCTTCCTCTACTTGGTCATGTAATCCGGGGCACGTCTGGAAAAAAAATTCTACTTTCCACAGCCGATTTGTGTTTGATAAAAGTGAATGAATTCTCTGTGAGAAATGAATCAATTTATAATTGTAATACATATTCAGTAAAATTCCTTATTTTTAAAATTATGTAGCATCTCTCATGACTTTCTTTTTATAGCCCTCTGCTGGGAGACTTGGAACTACCTAAAATTCGCCACGAACCGTTCTTAACAATATAGAGAAAAAATATAAAAGTTTTTATGGTTATTTGGTCACGTAGTTTACACAATCTAAATTAAATTAGAGAAACTCGGAGAACGAGTAGATTTTGGCTCTGATACCACACAACCCAAAATTAACTATTCAATCTTATCAGGATAAATTTGATCGGCTTGAACAAAACTATATTGAAGTTCCTTTAATAAATTCTAATGAAAGATTTTTAAAAAAAATGAGGATATCCATGGACACCATGAAAAAGGTTGATTTTGTTAAAAGTTTATTTTATTTTGATTTGATTTGTTTTAATAATATTTATGTTTGTTGTACCTTAAATTTGTTTATGATTTATAGTTTATTTTGGCTTAAATTATGCTCCCGAGAATTTAATGCAAAAAAAAAACCCCCAGTCTGCTTCACCAGCCCCACCAACTGCCACTGCCTGCGACTTTTAGTGAGGGTTTGCAATTCTGACAGCATTTTGGCTTGGTGACATGGGGGGAAGCATGTGTGCGGACAGGAACTGGACATGTCAAATATATGCGAAGGGAAACAATTTGTTTATTGATAAAATCTTGTGGTGGTTTATTTTAATAAACCAATCCCACCACAGGCTGCAAATGGTTGATTATGATTTCTGTGATGTGCTGAACAAAAATAAAATTAAGGCTAAAATGTGTACCTACCAAACAAACCACAGATGAATAGGTTGAAAGTTTATCATTTAGTTTTTTAGCCATATTTTTATCTACTTCAAAATATTCTCTTAGGTTAAAATATGGCTGTGATAGTAAGATCGGAGAGATCTTGTACCGATCAGTTGAGTAAACTAAGTTTTTCAATCTGAGGGAGGTTTTGTTTTTGGAACATTGTTAATTCTCACTTAAATCAATAAATATGACAATAGTTAGCATTTAAAAAGTCTAGTGGTCATTTTAGTAAAAATATTCTATTTTGTTTGGTTTCACTCATTTATTATAGATTCTAAAATTGATGCAATAAACTTTTCATATATTTTGATAACCATTTTAATATCCTAAGTAAATGTTCGTCAAACATTTTGAAAAATGTGTGTGTGTATGTATAACGTAGCGACAAATACACTATTTGATACATTAAAAATAATTTATAAAAATAATTTATAAAAATAGAAGGCTTAGTATGACAAATATTTCCATAATTTTCTCAAAAACCTCTATTCAAAGGCTAAATCTCTGTTCAAATTATATTTTTTCTTCATGAAACAATTATCAAAGAATCTTTTTAACTTAGAATTGCCAGAATGTATTTCAACCGCCACTTAGATGTATAAGGGTTGTATTGTGGCTAGGCAACTTAGTATTATTGTGTTTAAGTAATATTGTAATACAGTCAACTCTCGATTCTACGACCCCGGGAATAACGTCCCTCTCGAAGTAACGACCCTGTTTGTTGCACTTACGATTATTTTTGTCAGTGCTGTATTACTAGTAACTGGGGTAGGTCAGGTATAAAAATAGACACCACCCTATCAATGCCAGCCAATAGTACTTGACTTTGTCCACCCCATCCCACAAGCAACACAATGTTTCCCCGCGCACGACTGCTGCTACATCACGCGCCAGGCTTGTTGCCATTGTTATTTAGATTCTTGATTTGGTTACGTTTTTGGTTTGATTTTGTGAACTATTTTGGACAACCCAAGCTATTTTCTTTTATTTGATACGAACTTATAATTTCGACGAAATGAGTGGAAAGAGGACCTTCTTGACGCTCATGAAGAAGTACGAGATAATCCAGGAAGTGGATGAGAAGAAGATTACAAAGATGGCGACTACGCGGTGGCATGACATTCCGAAGTTGACACTTTTCACGATTCTCAAAATGAGACAAGAAATTGTGAATGTAGTGCAGAAGGAAGGCCACAATGTAAAGGCCAAAAATTTGAAGGGTGCGACGCACACGAATCTGAAGCAAGCTATGCTGGAGTGGTTCAGCCAGCATTGAGCGCAAAACGTGTCTATAAACGAACCGATGATGTAGAAAAAGGTCGATGAATTTTTCGCCCCTCGTGATCGGTAAGTTCAAGAAACTCCGGGGTTTCAAGGGCAACATCTCGACAAACTCAGGAACATCGATGTTTCTGTCAAAGATCACCACCAGAATGCTTCAGCCCCTGGACCAGGGGATAATCCAGCAATTTAAGGTGAAGTTCCGCGAGATGCTTGTTTGGAATATGGTGTGGAATCTCGACATGGGCAAGGAGGTCAAAAAGTGGGATGTGTTCAGGGCCATGGAGGGAATCGTCACCAGTTGGAGGCCCGTGAGACCGGTGGTAGTCACCAACTGCTTCCGACACGGCCACTTTGTCCTACCAGTCAACGAAGGGACTGCAGTCTATGTGCTATCCATCCACCACTGCTAGCGCCGAAGACCCAGTCGATTACCAGTGGACGCCAATTCTCAGCCAGGCCCCTACACGGAACCGCAGCTTGGCTCATCAATAGCACCCTCGTCTGCCCCCCTGACTTTCACTCGGCCGTGTGACGAGGAAACGTGGCAGAGATTAGCCCCAGACTGCACGTATGAGGAGTACATAGCAGCAGACGATGACATCACAGTTTGGGGCACCCTCGACAACGCCGATATAATCAGGGAGCAGCAGGAGTCCAGCAATGAAGAGGGGGAGGAAGAAATGGAAGAAGAGCCTGAAGACATCCCCACAACGAAAGATGTTCTGAAAGCGTGGACATCTACTCAAGAGCACTTAAGCGCCAGGGCGCTAGCGAAGAGCTGTGGTTCCAGTTCTATAATGTGAAAGACTTCGTCGAGCAAACTGACGCTAAGAAGAAGCAGACCTCCATAATGGACTTCTTTAAGAAATAGGTATTTTTTCATGTGTTGTCTAAAAAAAGCAATTTTTGCGTATAAGGGTCGGGGGTGAAATAAAATCAGTTAACATTCCAATAACGACCCCTTCGAAATAACGACCCTTTTCCAGGGAACCGTGAATGGTCGTAGAATCGAGAGTTGACTGTATTGCCAAGCTGCTCAGATGACCAACCTAAGTCCACCCAAATCATTTCTATGTTATACTAGTTATATAGTACAGCTATTAAAACAAATTTAAGTGAATCTTGAAAAATATAAATTTTGCAACATGTTTCTAAATCAAGTATGTTAAATTATAACTACTGTTTCTTGAATATTTCTTATTTTAATAGAAATCAAAATAAATACAAAAGCTATAAATATCTTCAGCAAAATTTAGGTTAATAAATTGTTACTAACATCAATGGTTTTGATTAAAATATAAAGATTTTATATTATTTTTCTTCAAACGGCTCTGATTTCGATTGAAAATCATTTCGTCTGCCACTGCTGGGACACATGATGTAAGTTGCTGACACCTGTTCTACACCTTTTTGAAATAACAAGAATAAAGTTAATGTTCAGTTTTAGTATTGATATTTTCTGCTAAATCAAACAAACCATTCTTTTTTGCTCGAACAGGCCAAACTAAAGCAATACTTTATTCTCGTCATTTTGTTTTAATATACACCACTGTATTTAGTTTGGATGTAACAATGATGATTCACCTAGCTCGCTTTGACCGATATATGAAGAGAACAATCTAGTTCCCTAAAATGTATTCTGAGTTATGTCCAACTATTTTTCAAATCTTATTTGATCATCTTATTAACTAGTCTATTTTATTTTGTACTTGTGATCGCTTTGCTCTATTTCATCGAGAGTTTGGTTCTATAATATAGTAACTAAAGTATAGCCAAAGAAAGTTGGATTTTAGTAAATAAATTATTTATTTTAGTCATTTTAATGAACCATTCTGACAACAGGCTGGATACTGTTTATGATGATGATTTCTGTGATATGCTGAACAAATAGAAAATCATGGCTAATACGCATACATACCAAGCAAACAACAGATAAAGCGTTTAAACATATCATTTAGATTTTTAAACATTATTTTCTGTTCTTTTGCACTACTTCTAAATATTTGGTTAAAACGTGCTTGTTATGATCAGAGCTTTAAAATAATTATTTCTCTTATAACAATGCATGATACATTTTTTTTGGACCAATATTTGTAAATTTGATTAACAAATTTATTCTAATATAAAGGAGAAAGGGGGTATAGCTCAGGTTTATAAAATGCTGTTTTATCAATATATTGTATGGGCCTAAATATAGTCGGCACATAATATGACTCTAAAATAATTGAAGGTGTTAAACATGAAAAATATAAGGTGTGATGTGATTTTAAGAGGGGGAACTGAGACTTGGAGGGTGATTGATAGTTTTGTGGAGGCCGTAGAGGCTGTATTCTTTTAACCCCCATTCCCCCCACTGTGTCTTCTTGAGTGATGCATACACATGGTGGCTACAGAAAGGGAATTTTTGGAAGACAGGGAAATGTCAGGGAATTTAACTAAATATAAGGAAAAGTCAGGGAATTAAAAAAAATGTCTAAAATATCCCATTAATTTCGCAACTAAACACTAAAACAAAAGTTAATACCTAAATAAAATAACATTTTAATTTTTTAAATAACTTATAAAACTGTTTATGTTTAGTAGATACAAACTTTTTTTAATATATGATCAATAATGAATCAAACAAAAGTCATCATCGACCATTAAAACTGGAAAATTGGAAAATCTAGAAAAATTAAGGAAATTTAAAAAAATATGTTTTGTAGCCACCCTGATACAGTTGCTTCTAAGTAATTCGTTGAAGGAGATGTCTGGGTGATAAGTAAGGTCTCTAGGGAGATAAATGTTGCAGTGCTCCTTAGGACAGGTGCATAATCTGCGATGGACAGGAATGACCCTTAAGGTCCACTTGGCGGAGGCAGGGGAGCAGCTGGGCTTGGCTTGTGCTCTAGTGTGATGAAGGAACTCTAAGCTGAGTGTGTTAAAGATATTTATTTGCTCTGATGATCTCTTTCCTCTCTTCTTTTCAATACAAACATATTCCATATACAAACAGTTTAAGTTTGATACAGTCAACTCTGGTTTTATCAAACTTGGTTGTAGTGAACATTTGGCTACAGTGAACCTAATTCATTGGTCCCAGCCCACACACATTTCAATGTGTATTTAAAAAAATGGTTTACAATGAACTTTCAATAACAAATGTGATTCTAACATCATATTTCTTTAAAAACATAACATTTTCATCGTTTAAACTCTCTTCTGAGTTTTATTAATGACGGGAGCTACAGGACAGGGAATGACATTCTGGCCATTTAGTAATTGTTTTCACTAATCCCTTTCTCCGAGAGGGTATATGAAACTCAAAAAGACTTTTCTACTTCGTTGAGTTTTTCGAATGCTTTGATTGTGGACCCAGTGTGGAAAAAGCACAAACTCTAGAGAAGGATCTGGATAAAAATATTAATTAAAATAGCATACAATAAACAGAAGCATATAACAGTTTTTTTCAAGATCAATTAATAGATTTAAATAAAGAGTGATTGTATTTGAACTCTTATATTTTGTCACTAACCCACCACTTTGGGATTAAAAAAATCGGTTTTAGCAACTTTGGGCATTGTGAACCAAATATCCGAGTCTGTAAAAGGTTCATTATAACCAGAGTTGGCTGTAGTTAAGTGTGATTATTTTGGCAGGCTATTTTTGAATTGACTATAGACTTCAATTATTGAATAGGTGAGAGTTTGTGGTGACAATAATCTATTGATCAGTAAAAAACAAGCTTTCATGGTTCAATAAATATCAGGAACTTTTTCATATGACTCATTGGTTGTTTATAAGAAAACTAAGAATTCTCGCGAAAGATTCAGAAGCCAGCGCAGGAATGTGTCGTTATTGGTCACTTGTATGGGAGACTTGGAGAAGTATAGACCACAATGATTGGCTGGTGGGCCCGAGTGCTCCAAACAAGAGTTACACAATTTTGAAAAAATTCCAGCTTTTTAAAAATAAAAGGACGATATTAAGAATTAATTCACATCAGGCCTCTTTAAAAATAAATGGTTTCAAAGATCACTCTTCAAAATAATAACATACAGACACGCCAGTGCTTTAATAAAGGTTTGATTTTAGTTCTGTCTCTTTATTTTTTGGTTTGTTTGTTGGAGGGGTTTGTGCACCCTTAGTCCCCTTTCCTTTCCCTGTGGGTGTGTCACTGGTGTGGGTTAATATTTACAAACTAATAATATCTAAGCCATCTTATATCATAACTTAGGATGTACTTTTTACTTAACATCCAGTCTTTGGCCTGGGTAATTTTTTATTCAAGCCATACATTTTCCACTATTACCTTGCTAGGCCTGTCATAGCTTTATATGCCTTATAATCTAACTTAAGACTAGGACAGGAACAACTTCTAGTCCGCGGCTGTTGTTAATTCATCACTATGAAAAGGTAAACCCACATTTTACCAATGATAAATTTTTCAGCCGTGCCAGGAATCGAACTCTGGACCCTTTGCCCAGTAGTTCAACATTATCTACTGAGCTGAGATGTCGAATATTATAGCTTTTGATTAATGTCACATATTGACCTGTTTGGAAGAATTTACAAACAGGGCTACTGATATTAAATATATGTACTCTTCTACCTAAATTTTATGCTTGTCACCCATGAGTTAAAGACCTCTTTAGGAATCTCAGGGCTGCCACCCACCTGGAAAACAGGGAAATGTCAGGGAATTTGGTTTGACCTGGGAAAATCGGGGAATTTTTCGAATTACCTAAAAATGACTGGAATTTTAAAATATAAAGTCAAATTTTCGAAAGTGTTTAAACTATTTTGCTAACATTTTTACATTCATGTTTTTATGATTAACAATTAATTAAAATTGTGATTGTAATTTATGAACTTCACAATGAAGGCTATTGCTATAATCTGGCATTACGTAATACAAAAACATATGCACATGTGTAAACATCAGCGTTTGCACTGTAGTCATTGTTCTAGTTGTGAGAAAGCGTCCGCACAGCCTTCAATATGACACGTAATATGCATGCGAGTATTTGATCCATTGTATTAGTAGTTCCAAAATAATGACAAAACAGTGCTTTATCATTATTTTCTATATCATTTGTAACTTGGTTTTAAAAAAGGTGTTTTAATAAATTATTATGATACATAGCAAAAATGTTTATTTAACACACCACAAGCGTTGCAAATTTGCTTTTTCAGTTTAGTGACCCTTTGCGCATGCTCAAATATAGATTTCTTTTAGTGTTTCTCAATTCTAAAATGACATGCGTACAGCATTTGTTTTGAAGTCCAAGGCGTTGCCTCTCAACCACCCACTATTTACAACTAGAAATAGAATGTTTTGTGTAAATGTGTGAAAAGCAGTGAGTGCATCCCTACTTCAGAAACAAGCTTCAAATAAACAAGTAAAAAAAAAGTATTTGTTCATGATGAGCCCAGGCCCTAAAGGTTTTTTTTATCTTTAGTAAATGTGGTTATCATTAATTATGGAGTTGGGGTATAGACTATATACATTGCATGTAATGACAGGAAGGTTTAGGTTTGAATCCAGATTAGCTGCACTTTTTATGGTTTACTCATTCTCTCCATGCTAATGTGTGTGCATCTCTTCTAAGCTACCTCCTCACTCCTTCCACATTATATTGCGTTTTTGGAACTATTATATTTTTATCTGGAAAACCTGTAAATGTCAGGGAATTTCAATGTTATAAATAATTGGTAACCCTAAGTTTGCTTCCCTCCTCCCATCGTGAAAAATTATAGGCTGATATAGTAAGATTACAATTTTTGGGAGAATATTTTCAAGAGAAAAACATTGTGCTATATTTGGGCCAATATGCTCTCTATTTCCTCTGATCTTTCGGAGAGTTTAAAAAATGGTGATTGTTTGTTTAGGGTGTGCGCCCACCTCTAGCACAGGGAGTAAGGCCAGTCCAGACACCAGGGGCTAGACCACCTGGCCCTGGGGCAAAGACTCCTGCGATTACGCCACCGGCTACTCCAAAGCCTGTTGCAACTTCCACTCCTGTGCCACAGGTCAAGGTTGAACCCATCAAGGTGGATAAATCCAGGGATGTTGGCAAGAAGGAAGATGGTCGAGATGGAAATTTGTGAGTATTAGTTTATTTTTTACTTTTATCAATTTAGGCACACTTTTAGTTTGAATGTTCAACGATGACACACTGGGTTATATTTTATTGTTACAAAGAAAAACTTGTTTTTTTCCCTAAAATTATTTCCTCTGCCTTATCCAGTATTCAATTATTTGGTTTCTATTTGGAATGTGTTTAAGTACTTTGTGATTTGTAAACAGGTTTTCCTTCCAACGAGACAAGGACGACAGTCAAGTACCCCGTGTGCTAAAGGGAGTGATGCGTGTAGGTGTTTTGGCTAAGGGACTCTTGCTTCACGGGGACACAGCAGTTAATCTTGTGGTGTTATGTGCCGAGAAGCCCACCAGGACTCTGCTCAACAAGGTGGCAGAAAATTTGCCCAAACAGCTGCAGGTGGGATTTACAGCTATTTTAGGGGTGTGCAATCTAGGCATGTTCTGATAAGCTTACGTTTATTGAAATTTGTCTCAACAAAATAAATAGTTAATATGATGACTATGTATATATAATTATTTTTTTACATTTTAATGCTCATTTAGTGATAAATGATTAAAACAACTTTTGTTTCCTCCTCCCCCAGATCGTGTGCCCCGAGGAGACCTATAAGGTTCACCGCAAGGTTGACGAGGCTGCTATTCTAGTGATGGGTGTGAAGGAACCCCACATCACTGTGACTATCACATTGACATCACCAGTGATGCGCGAGCCGTTATTGGTCCCCCAGGAGCCTGTTAGCGGTGGTAAGAACTGGGGGTCACACCGAACTGCTGGAAGGTGGATTAAACAACCAGGGGCCCAGTTGTGACTTTAAACAGGATTATGGTGGCCCCTGGATGGAATAGTCTTTTTGAGACTTAATATGGCAAATGCTAGCCTGGCGTTAATTAAAACTAAACGGGGTTGCTACTCTATATAGGTAATTTTGTATTTTTTGAAGAAAGTCTGAAGTGTGTGATTAATACAGTGTAACTAATAATTCAAGGCAATTATTTAATAATATTTTCATTGAGGGTTTTGTGTTTGCCAATTTCTTTCAACAATCCTTTTAAAAGCTTTCTTCAGAAGAGTTCTAAGCCATAATTTCTTTGTTAAAAGATTCATTTTAAATTTTTAGGCCTGGTAGACCTTGAAAATTTAGAGGTTTATTATTGAGTTGCAACTCTGGTGACAGGTGAATAAATTAGTGGTATTTTTTAATAATCAGGCTAGCATATAGTTTTGAAACCAGGCCACGAAAAGGATAAATTATTTTCCAATTTGTTGAGATGGTTTTATTTTTCAACTCTCAATCTTTTGCACTTGTTTTCACTTTAAAAAATGTTTGAACTGCTAGTCTTGTCATATATTTTAATTGACTTTCTTTGTTCTTTTCATGAGCCTGTTGTTTACTGCTAAGGTTTCTAGGTGTGTCAGCGACATTCACAGCCAGCAAGATGGGGGAAACATAAGTGACAGCACAAGGGATCATTTGGAAGGATTTTTGACCATAGGGGAGAAGGGAAAACGGTTTCACAGTCGCAATTTACCAGCTGCACGAATAGTTTTAATAATATTGCAATAATTTAGAATAAATTTAATAAATAAATACACTGACACCATTAATATTACAAGGTAGAAATGAAGCATAGATAAAATTAAAAACATATCCGTTCTTGCATATAGTCCATTCACCATAGGATTGGTGGTAACAAACAGCAATTTTTCCCTGGATTTGAGATTCAAAGGTAAATGGAGACTCAAATTTGTAAAACAGTGGGTTCGACAATATTTGCACTTTCTGCTGTCAGTTACCACCACTCCTACAGCGAATGGACTCTATTTACAGACCCTTATATATTTTGGTGTCATGTGGTATCAGTATATTGAGTAAATGAGATATTTGACACTTTTTTTAATGTATATATTACACTTCTATCATATTCATTTAATGAATAGTAACAAATTGAATCTTTAAGGAAAACCTCTAATACAGATTTTAATTTTTAAAAAAATATTTTTTTATAGACTGATTGAATTTGCTGTTTGCCCTCCCACCCTTATTCCAAGGTTAAAAAAAGCTTTCCCGCTTAAATTTTTGTATCCTTTTTTTTTACCCATTCTAGGAAGTCTTTTAAGGTAGGTGTAAATTCAAGTTTTGATGTTAATTGAATAAAGAGAATCTAAAATGGATACACTTTACTGTATAAATATAAGATCTCACTTGATATGGCTCTTGATGCTCAAATAAGTAAAGGTGAAGTTAGCTAGCATGTAAAGGTGGATGGGTTACGGCCTTGTTTGAAACAATTTTAAACATTTTATTTTTTCATACCTTAATTTTCCCACCCTCGTGCAGAAATGCGAGTAGATTGCCTCAAATGCTTACTTCCTTATCCCTACCTCATTAGAGTAATTATCGTCTAGGCACATAACCTGAACAGATAGTAAGACATGGGGGTAGTAATATTCCTCTTAATTATAACTCCATAATTCATTTTAAAAAAATACCTTATAAAAAAAGCTAGAAATGTCTTGAGACCATTCATCTGCCAAACCTAAATATCTTAAAAGCTCGGCTTGAAAAGTTTTAATGCTAGCAGATTCCTACAATTCATCACACCATAACATTTATATATCTGCTTCATTTGTATGTATGTGTGAGTGTGTGTGCGAACGCGCACTTGGCAAGTTGCAACTTGAAACCGTTTTCTTTGTTGGTCTGGGTGATATGATCTCCCCTCGATGGTCAAACACCCTTGTGCACACACTGACCGGCTGTTGTTGTTTTGTTTTCTCTCCTTCCTCCTCCAACTTCCTGACACCCCTACTAGACTCAGTGTCTGTGAGTCAGGCCCAGGTCAACAAGGATCCTCCAGACGTGCTCGACAAGCAGAAATGTTTGGATGCCCTGGCAGCTTTGAGGCATGCCAAGTGGTTCCAGGTTTGAAGGAATTCTTCCATCCTATCATAGACGTTTAAAAATAATAATTAAAAAAAAAATTGTTGCAACATTTCAAAGAAAGAGAATTTTTTTAAAATATATAATACTTTTCAGCCTTGTGTATGTCAATGCCCTATAAATGCGAGAGTGATGGAGGTACAGGATGGCTCTCTCTTTTGTTGGCTTTCTCGGAACTAAATCAATGTACCTTTTCTTAACTCCTCAATTAAATATAAATATTTGATAGCACACTAAGGGAATGTTCATTAAATCTCTCGCAGTTGCGCCTAACTAAAGTACTTCTTCCACTGCTTTATATATATATATTAAAAAAAAGCAAAACAAATACCTAATATCTTGTAAAGTATAAGAGTTGTTCAAAGTTCTAATAAATCTCTAGTGGCAAATAAAGCGGTGATAGGTGTAAAAAAAATCAAGGCCAATGGTGCCTTGTCAAAACTGGATATAATTTTTTAGTCAAAACTTTTATGATATATAAAACTAAAGTATGAATGATATCAGGTTTGTGGTGGAAACAAAATGGTTTTTCCTTATTAAAATTAATGGGAGAAATTTTATGATGAGAATATGCTAAATTTTAACTTATTTTATTGTGTCTGGGGGAAACTAAGCTATTTCTACTTAAATAATAAAATTAACCAATAAATGGCTTTTTTTAAGAAATATAGATGAGTTCAGAAATTACACTTCTTTAAAATAATATAGTTAAATTGAACCTGCGTCTGTGTTCAATCTGTATAAGACATTACATTTTCATTTATTTATTATCGTGCACTTTCTGAACTAATTAATTATATCAGCACACGAGAATTTCAATTAGTGAGAGCAAAAGGGCCTACTAATTTTGCTTGTAAAGGTATTTGGACTATTTTCACATAGCTTCCAGGATTAATTAACGTACCACAGTCGACATGGGACTGTTGCCTATCCCCTCAAACAAAGTTGTGTTTCAAATTCTATCGCTCAAGAAAAATCTGTCGACCCTGTCTAGTTTTGTATGCATGAACATCGGCTCCTAAGACTAGCACTTTACCTACCCTAAGACCACAGAGGTCAGCATCACACAAGGAATAGAATGGACTTCATTCAATAATAGGGAGACCGGGGATTGGGCTCTGGGTGTACTAAGGGGTTTTTTCCTAAATAGTTGGACTCCATCCACACAAATGTGGGTACACTTTCTCCATAATATAAACTTGTCAATATGCGTGTAAACCAAATGGGTAGAAAGACGAGGCAACAAAACAAAATTGAGCGTGTTAAGTTGAGGTTTGAAAAATTTCTCGAGCGAGATTACTAATTGAGAAGAGACGTACTGTACGTTTGTTACTTTTGCCCTGTCATCCTAACTTTTAGTGTGTAGTTCATTACAAAGCAACATATATGTAAAAATCAGAGCAACTTTTGCTTGTTTCAATGTATTTAGCAAGATTTTAAATCTATAAATTTTCAATTCTAGTTAAGATTTTCAATGTAGTGATTGTTTTTTTCCTATTCTTTTCACATTTACCACACTTGTTGCTATGTGAATGGATGTTCATATTTTTCTATTGTTGTGTGTTATGTTTTCACCATAAGTATTAGTGGGCATTTAATTATGGGGAAGTTTTTTTTCTATTAATACAAACCGTTCGGTGTTCCCAGCAAAGAAACAAGTTTCCGTTATTTTAAATTCGGATGTATTTTCTTAAAATTGGTGAAATTGTTTGAATCTGATTTTTCATGATGCGAGTAATGGGTTAGCAAATTCGACATGAGGCTGGAAAGTTTAGAAGAAACCGACAGGCGCCACTTTGTTCCCAGGGCAAAAGATTATTGTTGGTACCAATGGTTCGTCCGTGGTGAGGTGTGCATGTTAGACATCCAAAAAAATAATTTTTGCAAAATTGAAAAGAAAAAATGCATTTTGTATTTTAAAGAACATTGATTATGATTATTCCATCACTTTTCCCCTTCAAAATTCCTATGTTCGGGTAATTTTTTGTAAAATAATACTTTCAGAAAAATTGTTGTGGGGTTATTTTAAAAGAAAGTATATAATCATAAATGGATAAAAATATACTTGACTAGGTCTCAAAAAACAGTTTAGCATGCACATGGCGAAATATGTAGTTCCGTGCGAGACGAACGTTAGGTAGCGTATTTTGTCAGCACAGTGTGTGTGATGTTTTTTTTTCTTTGTTTTTTTGAATGCTTGGCTCACTGATTCTTTTTGTATTAAACAATTTCATCAATTTATGTGTGTGTTCTTATCCAGGCTAGAGCAACAGGACTACCCAGTTGTGTAATGGTTATAAGAATCTTGAGGGACCTTTGCCAAAGAGTACCCACATGGGCACCACTTCATAGTTGGGTGAGTAATATCAATCCTCTCTCTCTCCACCATTCTTGTGCACACATACAATTTTTAATTGTTTGGTATATAATAGATATTTGGCACTAACAATATTAATTTAATCAATTTATATATATCTCATAATTGCCCTCATAATGCGAAAAGAGGTTTTCCTTATTGAGATGTATATCTAATAAGTAACCAGCTCTTCTGGTGTCCGGTGCTAAGCAGTTTTAAGTTTCTAATGGACCCCTCAATTATCTTATATTTTCATTTGTCATGTATTAACATTTTCTGAAGTCTAATTTATTTAACACACAACTATCTAATAGGCAATGGAGCTTCTAGTTGAGAAGGTGATCAGTTCTTCGGGTGCTCCGTTGAGTCCAGGCGAGTCCCTGCGCCGTGTACTAGAATCCTTGGCATCTGGCATACTCCTGCCTGGTGGCCCCGGCTTATTGGATCCTTGTGAGAAGGATCCTGTGGATGCTGCAGGCAACATGCAACCACAGCAGAGGGAAGACATCACAGCTTCTGCTCAGGTATTGATTCTCGGGAATGGATGAATTCCCGACATTTTCCCCGAGGGCTCGGGATCCCATCCACCCCTAGAAAATATGTGTCTGATGAGAGTATAAGAGTAGAAAAATGGCTGCCGAGCCTGCGTAGATTGCTGTGCTAAACACTCGCAAGGGATTGGTTTAGTATTTAAAATCTAGTCATTTGGACCCGGTAAATTGACTACCTTTTTTCTTATATTGGGCAAACCTATTATACATGTTCAGTCCAAACCCGATTCCAGGACTAACTAGATTGGACTAGGCTGAATTGATATATCCTTTTGCTTGTAGGATAAACCAATCATAACCTGATGGTTTTAGGTCATACCATTTTGCCAAATTTCATTGGACGGTAACATAAATCGACATTACACATGTTTGATTGTACACAGTTCGTGCACAAATTTTTGCTAACCTAATCTAACCCAACCTTGGTTTGACCTAGGAAAATTGGAAGGCCATACTAGTTTATCCTATGAGCTAGGCCAAAATTCAAATTAACTAATTTAGACTAGGCTAAACTAGTCCATCCTGAGGCTCTTAGGATATTTCAATTTGGCCTAGTCTGATCTAGTTTGTCCTGGAATCAGGTTTGGACAGTAACATATATAATTATGCTATATTATTTGTTAATATTTAATTCATATATAACTTATATATAACTAAGCTCTATTTAGGTCCTTGAATCCTTAAGGATATTTGAGAACATTGTGGATTCAATACTCAAATCCTTAAGATTTTTTTATATTATGAGTGATTTTTTACTAGCTCTAGTGCTGCTTTTTGTAGGTTCTGAACCAATTAAAATAATAGGATGAACTTTGCAATCAGTTCCCAGACCAGTAATTACCCCTTAACTCAATTTATGAACAGATTATAGGAATGTTAACAGTTGTTATTCATATTTTATATTATATTTATATTTCCTCTTATCAGGGTGTCTACAATCAGGGAAAACGGGAATTAGCTGGGAATTTGAAATGATCAGGAAAAAACGGGAATAAGCCGGGAATTTGGTAAATTACAATAAAAATCTGGGAAAATGTGCTTTTACTCAAAATATGAAATATAATAATCATTAAAACAGTAAATAATAATGTTATTCAAACTGTAGTTTTTTTTTGTAGCTGAGTAATATATTTTATAATTCCTAATAAACAATGTTAATACAAATTTAAAAAAAATTGTTCATTTAAAATTTAAAACATGTAATTATTCATAAAAAATATTAATAGAAAAATGAGGGGGGAGGTGGGGGAATTAAAAGGATGTGACATACTTTTTAGTCTGGAAATTTAGGAAATGATCAGGAGAAATCAGGGAAAAAGTCTGGAAGTTCATCATTTTTTTCCAAGATTTAGATTTGAATTTGAATTAATGATTTGGGATTTGAAGATAAGTTGGAGATTCAAATTCATAAAATAATGGTTTTGACCCAACTCTACTTAATGTTCTATTTTTGCAGGGGGGGTCAAGAGTTCAAATCTTGGTCGGGTGTACTAAGAGAAGTATTCTCTAAGTGGTTTGCCACTCTCCCACAAAATATGGGTACACTTCCTCTAAATTCATCCTTAACTCACTATTGTAGTTGGTACCTATGTCTATTACCTGAAAAGGTAGTAGTAACATGCAGGGCTAAACAAATCTATTTAAATTTGTTAACATTTCATAATACATAATTAATTCAGATTTGATTCAAAGGCTTGAGCTATGACATGTTCGATTTGAACCCTTTTCCTATTAAAATGTCAAGATTCGGATTTGATTTGAGTTAGAAAGCAAAGATTTGGATTGAATTTGGAATTGAAAATCTTTGATTCACACAGACTTATGCACTTGGCATGAAAATTAATAAATTTATTTTTTGAGACATTGTTTATTTGGCCTCTACCAGCATTCTTCTGATACCTCGTCTTTACGTGTCAAAATATGTACATAATTGCCTTTTCCCCTCAATTTTATATTTTAAATAAATTGAACTTTTTTCATCATAAATTTTTGTTTCCAGCATGCTCTTCGTCTCTTGGCATTCCGTCAGATTCACAAGGTGTTGGGGATGGATCACCTGCCAGTTTCAAAGTTTCGCCAAAACCGTTTTAACCCTCGCAAACGCAGGCGAGACAACAGTAGTGGAGAGGGTAATGATTCTGAAGGTATTGTTTTTATCTTTAAAAATCATACAAGTTTCTAAAATTTCATCATTTAGCATTAAAATTAATCATAGTTAATTTAATTAATTGATATTCATAACTTCCAATGAATATGTAAATTTTTAAATAAAAATTTGCTAGCTAAAATAATTATACTATGTTCTAAAGTGAAGGGGTCCAGGAAAAAATTTAATGTTTGCTTAATTATTTAAAAAAAACTGATCCCCCCCCAACTACCCTCAATAAATGTTGGTAGTTCAAAATGATTTTATAAAAAAAATGTATAGCACCCATATTTGTTTTTCAAGGTGCTACATTTCTTACAATTTTAAGGGTCAATCAACATGAGTGAAAAAACAGTTTGTTGATAAAATTAAAGTCTACATGTATATGTATTATTTTAACCTAAACTCCACTCTAGTAAAAGGTGTAATTTCTTGGACCACTTGATATGTAATGACCCTGATATTTTATATTTCGTACCCATTGAATGAATAAGATTTTTCCTCTCCCTCTATGGATGAGTCTTTAAAATACTAAAGATTTTTCAAAATGGGAGGATTTGAAGAATCTTCAGATTAGAGTGAAAATAATAACTTCCCTTTCTTTTTTTTTGTCTAGGACAATAAATTGTTATTTTGATCATACTCATGCCTTTTAGATTGATCACTGATGCCTATCATTTGGTTTATTCCATTTTTTAATGAAATAATAACTGTTAACGTTACCCATTTTAATTTCGTTCAGTAGTCAGTACAGAAGGTTTGCTTAGACAAGTTTGAATGAACACTAGTGTTAATTCATATATAAATCACTATCAGGGATCCTATCACATTAAATACCATAGCAAACATATTGATTTTCAAATAAAAACAAATTAATATTTTGTTCATTAATTTTGTGGAAATTTAAATAAGCATTAAGGATTTGCGAAGCTTCAAAAACTTTGACTACACTTTTAATATTCGTTGGCTTTGACTTTGATTTGAGATAAAATCCTGGATTCGACAATTACAAAGCTGCACCAAAATAAAAATTTAAAAGCTAAAGCCTGTATTATTTTATACACAACTTTGAAGCTCTGAAATACCTTAGAATTTGAGCGTTCCATCTTTAGATTTAAGATAGAAGTGTATTCGACCCATATTTAATTTCGTACCCATATTGACGGAATATTTTGTTTGTGATTTGATTTGAGGCGCTTAAATTAATTTAAGTATTAGCTGCACTACCCAACTATTTAACAAAGAAATATATTAATTCTAAAACAATTGTTTATGATAGCCTTTCTTATTTTTAACATAATAACTATTGGACCACCTAATTTTTAAACATTTAACATAACTAGTGTTATTTTTTATTTTAGTCGGCGATGGGAAGAAGGACAAAAAGGACACGGATGCTGAAAAGATGGAGACTGAAAAAGTTGGCAAATAAACATGATTTGTTTATTTAACTTTATATTCATCCACTAGAATTGGCACATCATGTGTCTATCACTTAAACAATAGATTCCACTTTATTGTATCTTATATTATCTGTGTGATACCCATTTTGGTAGAATCTGTGATTTACTAGTAAATCATTTCTCTACAAAATTGTTTGAAGTAGAAATAATTATCTTTATGCCTACTGTTTCAAAATGGTGTATATTGTGTTACTGTTCAGTATTTTGTGCGAGGCACTATTCCCTTCTGTTAAGATCTAATTTTTTAGGCCACATTTTTTATTTTTTTGTGTTAAATATGTGAATAGTAAGACATACTTCTTTTTATATTTATGTTCTAATGTTTTCTACCTACTAATAGTACATTTATGTATTATAAATATTTAACAACTCTTATTACATTTATCGGTCTCTTAAATTGTAATGCAGTATCAGTTTTTTTCCCTCACATTTTTTAGTACTTTATTATTTTTTGCTATTAATAATGTTCACTACTAGATTAGCTTTGGTTTCTAAATGCATTGTGTGTGTAATAAAGAAAAGTGTGTCACTTTGCATTCTATTTGTTAATATTGGGGCTGCTCATGTATGTATAGAATGACGACATTATAATACAGACATTGTTTAAATAAGTTTGAATAAAAACCAGTGGTTTATAATTGAGTGGAGAAAGGAAAAAGCTAGCTAGACTCCATTGCACAAAGTTGAAATGTTTTATTCTTTGGTTATATTTCAGGCAAAGCCACACAATAAATCAGAGTTTTCATACTTCAGCATTATTGTTTCTATAAAACAAGTTAGGTGTAGAATAAAAATGCCATTGTGATAAAAGTATAATTTTTCTTTTATAGGAGTAGGAAGTATCTTCTTGGCAGTGGGAATTGGCTTCCAATCATTACCATCAGACCTCAATAAAATAGCTGATACATTTTTGACAAGATTACATTACAACAAAAAATAGTGTTACTTTTATTTTACACCACTGCTGAAGAAGAAAACATGTTTCAATGTGTGAATTTCTTCCATCGATGACAGGAGAAATTAATATTACACCTTTGCGCGTTAGGTTTTACCCATCTTTCTCCTTTTTTCTTAGGTGGGATTTCTTCACTCAATTTTTACTAATAAGTTTATTTTATCTTGTTTTATCGGTTTCCGTGTATTATATCATCTAGCCATTGGGCCGCCTCTTTACTGAATGATGAGGTATTATCTATTGATGTGTTTGCTGAGACTTCTCTTATAGGAACAAAAATAGTTTAATTCTATGTACAAGGGTTGTTTAGTGTCAAACTTTATGGGTTTTGCTTGATGCATTATTAGTTTAAGAAATTGTATGACACCCTTTACTACAAAAGGGAAATAAATGTGATTAAAAACTATCAAATATTTATTCCATTGTCATTCTCTAATATGCATATTTTGTTTTAAATGATTTATTTCATACAAGATAACTAAAGCTATAAAAGTATAAATCTTTATTTAAACCCAGATTTTTATAAGAACCCTACTTTCGACCACCAACATTTGACATTCTAGACAAGTCAAAAAAAGCTTCCAATAATACCTCCTTATGGATTGCTGCATAATTTTTCTTAACATCATTAATTTAACAGACTAAGAATGTAAAATTAATACAATTTTTATTTAAAAAAATCTATTATGACGATTGCCTATGAAAATCAGACTGGTTATAGTTTTATAAATTACTATCCAGCCTATTGTAACTTACTCCAAAATTACTGTTTTATGACTGGTCCACTTTTAATTACACTATGGGTTAGATTTGAAAGATGGGTAGAGATATATAAAAGGAACAAACAAAATGGAGCTTTTAACAGTGAAAAGACCCCGGTTCAAACTTACATTGATGCCACTGGACAAAGAAGAAATGGTTGCCTCTTGAAGATAATTGATCGTAACTTCCCAATTCCCTGATCTAGGTTTCATTTTATCTAAACTTATCAGTAGGAAGTCTGAAACGTGGAACGCAACTTTCTAAAAGATGAATCATAAAAGGAATGGGAAATTAGTGAAGAATGATGGGACATCTAGATAGGAACATTTAAAAGATCATAAAGGATAAACACCACCTTTTCTGTACCTTCTTCCAAATAATATACAATTACCTCATAGAGCATTAAGAGATAATGATAGAACACTGAGATAGGTACAGTATTCCTATGAGTCATGGAAAACTTGGAATTGTTCAGGAATTTCTCATTTTCCCAATCTCCCTCGAATTTTTTTAGATTGTCCTGGAAATTCCTTTGTCTACTATTTTTTAAAATAGGAGTATAACAGCTGGTCTTATGACATAAGTGGTTTATTTACTTATGTCTTGTTGCTGTGTGATATAGTCATAGTTTTAGCTTTGGTGCTAATTTTTTTTTTTGTGATTGAAGTGTGTACCCTGTTGTTTTTTTAAATTATTTTTCATCGCCAAGAGGTAGGTAAGATGGTCAAATTATTTGGGTACTTGTAACTATGAAATACAAGGTAATTAAAACATTAATATTGATTACTATTTGGGGTGCACTTTCTAAAAAATGGTCACTGTATCCTTGTATCTGCATCCGACTTATAAACTAAGCTATTATCTAGAACAGACACATTTGGCCCCATGGCCGTTAATTCATCACTGTGAAAGGGGAAACCCACATATCACCAATAATTATTTGCAAGTGAGTTTATGCTATGTTTTTATTATTAGAATAACTCATTACATCATGGAATACATAAAAAGGCGTGGAAAGTTGCAAGTATAGAACAGTTGAAAGCCTGCATCAAAAAATGTTTACTTGAATAAAAGAAAATATGTAATGTTTTTTGCCACTATTACTTTATACATGTGTCCTGGAGGAATTGTTGAAAATCCTTGGAATATCCTGTAAAAAATTTAATCTTGTGTAAGGACCCTGGAAACATATAAAAGGAATAACATTAAGAAAAGGACATTAGTTTGGGGGATTGGGTGGTAATGATTGATTTTCTTAAAGAGGAATCAATAAAATTACCTCTTTATTTAGTGGCAGCAATGTAAATTGTTAACAGAGTTATTTTTGTTGTAAAATCCATATTTTGTTTGTTTCCTTTTATATATTTTCTATTCACCCTTTACCTCCTTCCAAATATGTATTACCAACCACCTCTCCAAGGGAAAAGAGTTTTTTCTTTATATATATATTTATATATATATATATATGAATGGGATAGAGAAAAGGATCATACATTTATGTGTAGGTAAGGTGTGAAACCATTAACCAATCAACAACCCATCTTAGAAACAACTTCATCGATTTATCACATTTTCAATAAAAGATCTTGTGTACTAGGGGTCTGCAAGCTTGGGTTTTTTTAATTAGTCAAGTACTTCAAAAAGCTTTAGAGTAGAGTTTGAATATATTCATAATTTTAAAATGTTAAAATTAATATTTGTTTATTTTAAAAATAAAATGGTGTATTTAAAATGTCACCAGTCAAAACAAATATCTTAACTAATATTATAAATGTGAAAGTTTGGATGTTTGTTGCTCAATCACGTCAAAACTACTGAACAGATTCGAATGAAACTTTGTAGGTAGGTAAAGTATGTCCTGGAATAACACATAGGACTATTCCCAACCTTTGATTTTACATTAATTTTACAATATTAATGTTTAAATATTTTGCAGGTTAGATGGTGCTGCCAGTCATTTGCTATTTTTATGATAAAAGTTCAATAGTTTTTGATAGAGTATGCCTTGGAACAACATTATATTAATTGTTATACTATT
>CABFWB010000151.1:199864-218477 GCA_902151455.1 Timema bartmani | reverse complement strand
GATATATTGTGATTTTAATTTTACGAGTAAATATGAATGTGATTATATTATTATTATTAGAACCGCGTCTTACTACCCATTCAGGTTATATTATATATGCGAAAGTTTGTGTGTTTGTATGTTTGTTGCTCAATCACGCCAAAACTGCTGAACGAATTCGAATGAAACTTGGTACGTGGATAGAATATGTCCTGGAATAGCATATAGGACTATTCCCAACCTTTAATTTTACATTAATTTTACAATACTAATGTTTAAACTTTTCGTCGGGCGAAGCCACGACGGGTAACAGCTAGTAGAATATAAATACCACATCTTTAAAATGAGAGATTTTAAAAATATATGAAAAAACATGTTCTTAAATAAGAATGACACTCATATTTCAAAAGTGTAAACACTTTTGAAAATAAAAGTTTAAAAAAAATGGAAATATTGTTTTTTTAAAATATAATAGAAAAAATAATCAAAAGGTATAATTTACGATTTAATGAGCTTTAAGCCTGTGTAGCTTTAACTACCCAGAAATTGTAAGAATCACAATGAGATCTAATGGATACAAATGTAACACATCAACATAAAATTCAGTTTTTGAAAGACTTTCAAAAACTGAATTTTATGTTGATATGTGTTAAATTTGTATCGTATATAACAACTCTCCCTGCTGTCCTCTTATAATTAGATCAGATTTTTTTAATTTTGTATATATATATATATATGTATATATATATAAATAAAAAATCTGATCTAATTTTAAGAGGACAGCAGGGAGAGTTGTTCTATAGGTGTGCAAGAGATCTGCTATGGAGCATAGAGGTACCTTTTAAGTGTAAGGAAGTGTTGTTCAAGGCGTACATGTTGTCACACATTTAACAGAAACATGAACAATAAATGTAAGAGAGAAACTACCTAAGGGGAGGCCATGGGAATGAATTTTGTGAGAAGAATGTTAGCTGTCAAAAGGAGAAACAAGATAAGGAATGAAGTTAGCAGTTGGGCTATGGAGAGTACATGAGATAGTAGAGGAAGCAAGACAGATGGTATGGGCATGTAATGTGGATGGAGAGGGAGAAGATGATAAATAAATTATAGAACTGAAGTATGTACGGATTAGACCACAAGGGAGGTGAAAGTGTGCAAGTGAGAGGAGAAGAATGAATGCATTAAAGGAAGATGGAGGCATTTTACTAAACTGATATGGCCACAAGCTGGGAACGGTAATTGTTGATTATTTTTAAATAATTTTAGGGTAATGTACAAATATCTGAAATTACAAAATTGTTACTTTCCTTGGCTCTCTTACATTAAATGTCTGTTTATGCTGCATATACTAAAGGGCACTTCTCTTCTTCATAGCAGGTCTCATACACACCTATAAAACAATTCTTCCTGCTGTTCTCTTCTCATTAAATCCTCTCTACTTTCACCTTTTGCCTCAATCACGCTCAAAGATATTTTATGTTCTGTACTTTTCATAGTTTCTACTCCATCCAACTGTATAGCTCTACTAGGCCTTGTCATTACCATCACTTTACACTTTGTCATGCTAAATTTCATTCCACAATCTTTCACTTCCTTTTCCCCCTATACCATCAAGTCATCAGCAAACAATATGGCTTTCAAGCTTGGTACACATGACAATCATAAAAAAATTATACTCCAACTTATTTATAAACACCTCCAGAAAATTTCAAAAAATAAGAGCCCCAGAGACAAAAGTGACAAGATTTATATTTGACATGAGTATTCCATGTCAATTTTTTATGACAACTACTCGACCATATTTTATTAAGACAAAAACTGTAAGCCGGTGACTTGTGATAGCTATAAAAGGATTTTTCTCAATTTGAATATTTGTCTTAAACATCCCAAGAGCGATTCATGCAAACTTTGTGATTCATTTGATTTACAAATAAAATAACACAGACCAACAACTGAGGTTCACTTGTCAAATTGTTAAATTATATTTGCAAGGTAGATAAATTCGAAACACATTTTTTTAATTAACTTTTAACCTGTCAGTAAAGCTATAAGTTAATGTGAACCAACTATAATTAAGTCTATCAACATGTTATTTTAGTTTCAAGACACTCCACTTGGCTTGAAAATTAATTAGCTAAATAAAATACAGCAACGAAATTAAAATATACTTAATTGTGATACCTTTAATTGAATTATATTGATAACAATATTAACAATTAAAACAATTAGCTCTAATGCTATAAATCAATCAATAAAATTAACAAAATAATTCTTTGTTGTTCCCAAAAGGTTCCAATATTAAACTTAAACAAACTGGTCAGGAATAAATATTTCTAGGTTGTAGATGTGCTAAATGGCCCTGAATCTTATATTGTCTGACATTGCATCAGAAAGCTTAATTATTGAGCTTATATACTTTTTATTTAGTTCCTCTTTCATATGTATATAACGTGCACAACTTAAAAATCAACATAAACTAGGGCAGTACAACTAATACTAAACAGCCATCACTAGCTCCTAGATAGCATGGCCAGTGCCACCTATAAGTTGTGCAAATGGTGAAACTGCACAGCACCCCTTGATTTTGTGGCCACATACTTGCTTAGATGACAGAAGTAAAAAAAAGTTGGAGTGGAAAATTTTCGCTTGAGCACTTGTATAGTAGGTTCCCTTTATAGATGATCTAGAAAATATTGTCAGTGTGTAAAAACAAAAACATAATCATGTGATTTGATTTATCGAACGAGTGAAGAGAGCTCTCTGTTTTAACTCCACTGATTAGCATTTGTTTGTCGGTGTTGGTATGTATCAAGATAACTTTTCAGCACATTTGCCAATTTAATTTAAACCTGGCACAGCTGTTGTACCTATTTACATATCAAGATTGTTGGAAATAAAAATTGAGCAAAGTGTTGGGGAGAAATCAACCCTTATATGAATAAAAACACTGCTAGCATTAATTATTACAATGTACTTTACCTTTTAGGGAATTTTCCTGATAGCTTATGAGGCTGAAAATTTGTATATAGGTACAAATTACTGTAATAACATTAACTTCAATTTATTGATAGCTTATGAGGCTGAAAATTTGTATATAGGTACAAATTACTGTAATAACACTAACTTCAATTTATTATTTGGGGGGTCAAATAACTGGGGGCCATGCAAACGAAGTTAACCCAGGGCCCTGCGGCTTCTAAGAGTGGCACTGCTAGATATTTACTAATTGATTAGACTGACAAACCCATGTTGTATGATTTTGGTAGGAAGAAACGTTGAGAAAATACAAATATATTTAGTTGTGGACAACCATAATAGTATTTTACTAAAGTATTAGTGTCATTTCCGGGGCCGGTGCCAAGGTTTCGCCCTAGGCGAGATTTAAAATGTCTGCCCCAGTTGCATTCTGTATAATACAGGGTTATTCAAAAGTAATGGTGCAAAACCGAAGGCCTGTAATGAGTGTGGTGTCAACAATAACAGTTCGCCGACACCTGAATTCCAACCGACCGGGACGATGGATCGACCATGGAGGACAATAGGATTGTCAATGTTGCTCTAGCTTCTCCGATCGCCAGACTTAACACCCTGTGACTTCTTTTGTGGGGATACATCAAGGACACCGTCCACGTGCCCCAAATTGCTACAGCAACTGAACGATCTTGAACAACTACTGCCTAGGTTCCCCTAGTGAACAGGTCCGACCCTGATTATTTCTAGGTATGTTTAAGAGAGAGAGAGTTTATTATTATTATTATTATTATAAATTAATTAATACAATCCAATCCAATACCATACAATACAAATTACAGGTTATTACAATTTAAATTTTAATTTCAAGTTTAGAGATCTTCATTATCATTACTATTCTAGAGGCATAACAGAAAATTTGGTTGATGCGCCACTTGATGTGCGTATAGAATATAGAGCTGAAGGCGTAAAATTGTAGATAAACAAGTTAAAAATAAATAAATTACATAACTAATGATAGGCTGTTTCATAAAATAAACTGTTTAATATATACATAAGTTAATCTGACACAATGAATATTTTTATTTGAAGAGTCTTGCTACATCTAGACTAAAATATTTTACAAAAGTGGAAAGCTGCAAGCCTGTCGGATTTTTTTTCATACAAATATATACATTTTTGCCAGCATCATCTGTAATCGAACTAGGGCCTAAGGCCCCCCCCCCCTCCCTTAGTCTCAAAACTGACACATTAGTTATATTGTCAATTTGATTTATTTATGAACCACATCGACGGGCACGCAACCTACATTTGAAGCTCATCTAATTTGTTTTGCCAGTGATGGGTAGGTCGTGGATCGAATCTTGCAATACACCTGAAGAAGGTTTTCCATAAATGGTTTTTCACTCTTTTTCCATGAAAATGTGGATACATATCTTATAAATACTAGCTTCCCAATCACTACCCTAATAGCGTAATTAAAATGTGTATGGACGTGTTGACATAGTTGAACAATTTTTTTTTAAACTAATGAACTGGATTTTGTAAAGGGAAAACTTCATGTGCGTTATCTCGCACAATCTGGTAAGTGAATTTATCGACAGAATAAGCCACACTTTGATCTTTCATCTTATAGAAGTCTTCTCCGTGGATTTAAACTCAGAAAACCCTTTAATAAATTGGATCAATACCATTCTCCCAACACTGTAAGCGTTTTAAATGCGTTTTGTATTAGATTTCCCCCCGAGTAATAATAGTATCAGGCTAATTAATTATTATTGCAAACGTTGGACAGCTTAACAATCTTAACAGTAACAAAATTAAGTTTTATTATAAACCTGTTGGGGCTCTTATTATTTCATGGTGCTGGGCTACGTAATTCCAGGTTTTCCCACCACTCCCGCGCTTTCATCATTTACCGAGCCACCGTTACAAGTCCCGCCTAGTTCAGTATTCCACCGCTCAACTCTCAACAGCAGTGCCAGTCATTTTATTTTGTTTCAGTAGAAGCATGATGGAGAGGATGCTCAAGCGGGTCGGTCTGCACGGTAAAAAAGTGGCGGATTCAGAAAACCAGCCCGTCGGTGACGGGGAAGGAGTTTCACGCGGTGGTGGCAACGATTCGAGTCCCGACAGTGGCGGACCTCAGTGGTGCGACTATTTGAGTTTTAAGACCGTGTGTGTGGGCGGGGGTGAAGGTTATGGCAGTGCATGCTATGTCGGCAAGAAACAGCTGACCGAGGAGGGTAACATCAGTAACGATCAGGTGCAACTACCTGTTCGTAGACCCAGAAGAATGCGTGTGTTTAATTTTCACTATTTAGATTCTCATATTATGGAGTTCAAGCCACGTGCCATAACGCGGCGTTTGTGCGGGGGTAAGAAACCCGATAACGAATTGTATCGCAGCAACAGTTTCAAATTTGAGAGGTTTGAAAGAGCGGAAGATTCCGGGGCTCTTCAAAAACAGGTAAGAGCTACGAAATTTCCATAATGTTTATATTATAGATACTTATTATGTTGGACCCTTTTGTTAACTTTTGAATTTTTCTAAATGCATTCTTACCGTTTGAAATTTCGAATAAGTTCATTTACAACAATGCTAATTAAATTCCTTGCAAAAGAGTAATCTCTCTTTATAAAAAGTATACATTTGAGCAGCTGTATTTCAATATTAAAAATGCTCAAATAAAATTTACTCGACAGTAAGCCGATTGTGAATTTAAGTAATAATAATAATAATAATAATAATAAAGTATCTTATCAGCAGTTATTAATCAGGGAGTTGAATATGAGACGTTTTTCCACTACACAATTCACACATGAAAGACATCCTTTAGCGAAAAAAACCGATTCTCCACCGAAGCGTGTCGTCTGCGTTTGACAGAAGTGCTTGGGTACTGTCCCCCCGTTTGACAGTTGTCTAGTCGCCTCGTGTGCTCGCTCGCTGTCTCTCTCGTCTTTTGTTTGTATCAGCTGATCCGTCCCGGCATAGCTGTTGCCCACCTGTTCGATGCATGTGAAGGGGGAAGATGTATTGATATATCCTGCACAGAGCGGACCGGACGTTCTAAAAGCAGGAGGGGTGTTGGGTTAAATGGGGCAGCGAGACGAAACGTGTTCATTTAATTATAAAATCGAATAATACCCCTTAAGCTTATAAATAAAAAAAAACCTTTTTAATCCTAAAAACCAATCGCAACTTTTGTTCGTGAAAATACTATTTTTAGGTATATTTAATGAATGCCTTCGTTACGCTATCTCCTTCATTTTATCTGTGCTAAAATATCATAGTATAGAAAAGTAAAACCTATCAGTTTACGGGCCAGTTGACATTATTATGTATTTCAGATATAAAGGCCTGTTATCTTATATATTTCACCAGTTAATAATCTTAAGAGATAATATATTTTAAGTCATTAGGCCTACCTACTATTATTGTGTTGTAAAAATGTGTTTTTTTTTACAGTTTCTGTACATAAAGCTCAAAAAAATAGTTCATAATCATTGTTGGGAACCTTTCATAACATTTTCATTGTTATAAACACAACGTTAATGTATTTATTGATATTTTGATAATGTATCATAATGACTTTGTGTAGCAAAGAAGGTCTACAAACAATGCTTTTCTATAGCTAACAAAAATGGGTTCTCATAAAATAAATAATAATTCAAGACTCGGTTGAACAATCTTATGTGATTTTTCACCTGACGAAACACACTTTTTGACATACCGTAACTCTTTTAATTCAAGATCCTAGCCTATAGCTTCGATCACTTTTGCCTTGGAAAGGTATAGGCTAGAATTTTAACGACTTTTGATTTGATAAGTCTTAAATGTAAGAAAAGGTATCGTAGGATTTTGTTAGGTAATAGCATTTTAGAAAATACGACATTTTTTCGATCAATTTTAATTTAATTTAACTCTATTATTAGTGTTATTTTATAGGTATTAATACTATCCACAAACATTTGGAGGAAAAGCACACGACTTGACATATGAATAGCCTATATTAAATTATTTGTAATAATTTTTGTGTCAAATACGATCCTTCCTACCAAAACTATACCATTGCTAAATAATGTTTAGATTAAATGAATTATATTATTTAAAATCTAACGTTAGCTTGTTTTAGAGCTAACATAGGCCTTTTTATAATAATTTTTCAACATTTATGCCTACTTTACACGTCGTACCCGACATTCTAAATTTAAATTTTAAATAAAAACCCTTGTTATTGATATCAGAACATTAAATTCTATATTTCTAAATATTTTAGTGGTAGAAAAACATTCGCTCATCCAGTCATTTGCTAAAAGTACGTTTGAATTTCACAGCTTATTTCTAAGCGTATTTCCCTAAGGTGCTCAAAATTGATGAAAGGCGCCGCATAAATCTCTGTTTTAATACGTCCCCAAAGAAAATAATCTAATTGAGTTAAGTCCTTTCGTTTCAATCCATTGACTACCTAAATTTTCGTTCAGATGCTAAACAACAATAGTACATGACGCTTTGTAACTTTTAAAAAAATTAGGCCTCGACAAAAGACAACAATGTATGAGCTCTACGCAGACACGTCACGCTGTAAAATTAGGTTTGAACGCACGACAACAATGTATGAGCTCTACGCTGGCGCTCAGTTGCGTTGAAAAAATAGGTTTGGACTCACGACAACAATATATGAGCTCTATGCTGGCACTCAGTTGCGTTGGAAAATTAGGTTTGAACTATCAATAACAACAATATATTAGCTCTACGCTGGTGCTCAGTAAAGCTACGTTGAAAAAACATTTGCATGCACAACAATGTATGAGCTCTATGCGGCGTTCCGCCACGTTGAAAACTTATGAATGGACGTTAGACAACAATGCTTGATTTGCACATTGGCATGCACCACGTTGATAATAAGACGTTGACGTGCAACAACAATGTATGTATTGTACGCTGAAAAATTAGGCGTTAACGCAAGATCAAATGTAATTATGTTTAACGGAAACTCATTGGCCAGGGAATGAAGATAACTTGCCCCATTTAATTTCTCCACAATGGAACCTTGAGGTCGTTGGTCTATCCCGGTCGACTCTATTGAGGGTGGTCTATCTTAAATGGTACTCTCTATTCACGCAAATGTGGGTACACTTCGTCTAAATTCCACCTCCCTCATCCCTA
This sequence comes from Timema bartmani, assembly GCA_902151455.1. Classification (NCBI taxonomy): domain Eukaryota; kingdom Metazoa; phylum Arthropoda; class Insecta; order Phasmatodea; family Timematidae; genus Timema; species Timema bartmani. The sequence goes on along the minus strand of CABFWB010000151.1, from coordinate 210,358 downwards.
ACCCTAACGGGTAGTAAAACGCGGTGTTAAAAAATCCCTGTTATCAGCACAGTATGAGACAACGATTCATCAGGTGACTGAAAACTACCAAAATATAGCCGACTGGACATAATTTTTGTTTCACCTCAATAAAACTAAAACCCGCTTCGATGGTTGCATAGTTTAAGGCGCTAACCTAGCAATAGATAGACTGCCGATGATGGGGAGATCGGGGTTAGATCCCAGTCGGTTCCACTGACCTGAGGGTGAATTTTTCCTTAATGGTTTACACTCTCCCTCCACGCAAATGTGGCTACATTTTACCTGCAATCTACCTTCCCCATTCTATATGCACGTTGGCCTCGGTGGTCTTGGGGTAAAGTGCTCACCTCAGAACACGATGATTGTGGTGTTCAAACCCAGCCGGTTTTGACGGAATTTTTCTTGAGTGATAAAAATCCGTTGCACAACTTCCTTCGGAGGGGAAGTAAAGCCGTTGGTCCCATGTCGGTTGTGGCGTGTAAAATATGTGAAAATGCCTTTACGGCAAAATTTGTAGGCCCTTTCGCTCATAGAAATTCTCGTGTGCGCGGATATAATCAGTCGGTTCAGAAAGTTCACGTTAGATTCCTCTGATAAATAAAAATAAATAAATTTGCACATAGCGTGAAAATATAGTAAGACTCTCTGGGAACACACACAAAAAAAAATGCTGATAGCATAGAAAGATGGAAAAAACGAAAGAAACAAACAAACTAAGCTGTTTATACTTTTTGAATCTGAGAAATTTGTATGGGGGAGGGGAAGCCCACAACTTTTAAGTAACGCGTTCACGTACTCCTATTTGATAGCGCTTCGGGGAGTTGAATGGGTTTGCCCCATTATACTCCACTATCTGTTGGATGTTTTCCAAAAAAGAAATTCAACTTGTGGGAAACATTGGTTTTACCCCCTTACACACCATTCTACCCCTCTCCCCTTCAAATTCACCCCCACCCCCCACACAAACATACAGTTTGAGCTAACCATCACTCTTTATGATCTTATAAACCCTTTGTGACCTATGATTGGAAATATTTTATGAGTTTTAGATCCCGCTAATTTATTTAACCCGCTTCAGTGGTCTAATGGCCTAAAAGGCGTCACTGTCTCGATAGACTGGACTGCAGATGATAGGGAGGTCGGATTTCCAATCCCGGCCGGTTGTAATCAGGGTGTTTAGAAAAAAATCTATTTTCACTCTTCCGCCACGCAAATGCTGGTACTCTTCCTTTATATTCAATCTTATTCATCCTTAACGCATTAATGTAAATTAATATATATTCTAGGTGACCTGGCGGTCTAGGGGTAAGGTGTCGGACTTCTGTGCTGGAGGGCCGGGGTCCAATCCTCGGTCCCGGCACCGATTTATCTGATTGCCAAACCATTCCTTCATCTCTGACAAGACGTGTATTAATCACAACGTGTGAATGTGAGGAATGCCAAGCCTCCACCGTGGTTCGGATTCCACGTTAAACTGTAGGTCCTCCATTTCATCTGACAATCACCATACCATTACACATTAGCGTAAGTGCGTATAACCCGAATGGGTAGTAAGACGCGGTGATAATAATAATAATAATAATAATAATAATAATAATATCTTTGCATACAAACCAAACAGGTAGTAAGACGCGATTACAAAAACCAAACAATAAAAAACTTTATTTATAGATATTCTAGAAATATTTTCTAAGCTTTTTGTTCAAACTGTGAAACTTTATTTAAATGTTGTAAAAAGTAAAAATACCACTATCTTCTTTACGTATCAATAATTATGATTTCCCAGTTATTATCATTGAGCTGTGTTTAATTTTGTTATGATGAAACATGTAGGCCTTTAAAATTACAGTTTTTGTACCCTATTTTGCTGTTAAATAGACTGCAAATTTGTTTGTTTTTCTGTGAAGATTTGTACTTTTTGATTTTGAACAATTTTCTTTTTTAATATTAGATACGTACCTAACTTACAAAACTGTTATAGCACCAGACATTTGAATTTATCTGAACCTATGTGCCACACAGTTTAATATAAATATTCACTCCTTGCATTAATGAGTAGGCCCCAAATATATTATCAATATTAAAAAAATATATTTGAAAGTAATTTTCAATCTATTAAATTCTCTGGAAAAGAAATATCTTGAAAACATTTTTTTTTATTATTTCTTTTCAAAAATTAGTATTGAATTAAACTTTATTTTTATCAATAATAACATAGCGTAAAAATTATCGCCGCACACCCGTTGAGGACCACTGTTCTAAGGACCTCCCCTCTTGATTGTTTCCTGGAGATTCTGGAATGAAAGAGCACTTAAGTGAAGAGCTTTCAAAGAATCCCAACAATCCTCCAGCAGAATGTTGTGATTTGTCCAGGGCCGGGTTTAAGGGAGGGCGACTGGAGTGACCACTCACAGGCCTCCACAATTTGTTGCAATAATAATAAAAATCTCTTTTGGCTTTATAGATTGCAATCATGGTGAGATCTTTAAAAAAATATCTTATTATATCCATTTTATTTATTTTTGGGCAGTTCCATGAGAAATCAGACATAGAACTCAAAAATTAAAAATTAGTTTATAATAAAGTTAACCATATCATTGGATAGCTGAAATACTATAGTTTTATAGCTGAGAAACAATTTAACAAAAATAATGAGTTGTCAAATAATAAATTATCAAACATTAATCACATTCAAATTAAAGCATTGCCTTTTATGGTAGTAAAAAATAGTATTTATAAGAGCTATAAGTCATTTAAATTGTGATAAAATCTAAAGTTTAGATTAACTAGATAAGTCAAAGATGATTTAATAAAAATAAATCAAATCTGGGGTGTCTAAAACAGTTTTCCCCATACTCATCAACATGTTGTCATTCCGTTACCATTAAAAGGCTAATTGTTGTTCTCTGAGAAGAAATAATTTCTTCAGAAAGTTTAAAATTTGTATGCAAATATAAATTTGCTCACAGAAAATTAACTGATGTTTAAAAAAAAGTACAGCAATTAATTAGACCCATATTTAACGGTAACGGAATTACTCATATTGGTAACGGAATAACACAGTCACTAGAAATGGAATAATATTAGTTTTATGAGGCTCAGTGATTTATGAAGTTTACATACATTTAAGTTATGTTTTATTGTTTTAAAAACAATGTTAATGAAATGTATGCATAGGTATACCTTAAAATAGGACCTACTTTAAATATAAAAATTTTGGAAATTAACATTACTGTCGAGGCTTTATTGGATCCATGGTATGTGACTAAGAAGAAGAAAGTTGTATGTTTTCACAGTGTAATACGTGTTCTGAAATATCCTTAAAGCATAAGTACACTTTAGGTAAAATATTGATGAAAACTATTGTGAAATGGAAACAGTGGGCGACAATGAACCAAAGTGTCACTCTTCAAGACATGGAAGGTACAGTGGAGCAATGCTTTGAGGATCTCCAAAAGCAAAAACCTAATTTCATAACTCACACTCTTATTAAACAACAACAGTCTAAATTTTTTGAGAAAAAAACAAGATAATAAAGAACACGTAATTATTCAAGTGGACTATGCAGAAAACCACACTGCGTAGAGCCACAAAGGGAAATTCAAAGTGTACATTGGGCCAAATCACAAATTACCATCTTCACAGCATATATATGAAATGAGAAAAACACAGGCTCTCCATGTGCAATAGTTAGTGAGGAGCTAGAACACAATAAATATTCTGTTCGCAGCTTTCTAGATAAGCTTGTGACCCATGTTATTTCAGTTGAACCGAAAATAAAGACTATCACATTCATGAGTGTTGGTGCAGCAAGTCAATTTAAACAACGATTTTTGTTTGCCAACTTAACATTGTATAAGGAAAACTATAACTAAGCCCTAGCTACATTCATTATCACTCCTTACTATTTTCTATTTAGAATGTTTTCTAAAATGATATAATGTCCATGTTTCATGGAATTTCTTTGCCACGTCCCATGGCAAAGACGTGGTTGATGGAATTGGAGGCACTTTAAAACGTACAGTTTCGACAACGTGTAAAGCTGGGAAATATGCTGTGCGTAATGCTAATATGTTTGTAGACATTATACGCTGCAAATGTCCTAATATAACGCTAATCCTTGTTCCTGCCCAAGATATAGAGATTCATCGAAATGAATTAGATCAAAGGTGGGATGACATAATATCCCCAGTTCCAGAGACCAAGAGCCTTCATGCAGTAACTCCTGTTGCTCCATTTATTATTGAGCATCAGCGTTATTCTTTGTCCCCATAAAAGTCTGTCCACAAGTTCCGAGATGAAGATGCAATTTCTCTCATAAGAAATACAAATGTCTAAATTATAATTCTACTTTGTTTCAAGGAGACTTTACTTTGGTTTCTTTTGCCGGAAAAAAGTCTCAACGATTCTTTGTAGGACAAGTTACACAAGTTGATGTATGTAGTACAGCATGTTATGAAATGACATTTTTGAGAAAAGTGATCAGTGTGCAAACTTTTACTTACCTACAAAGGAGGACAATAATTGGGTTAAGTCATTAGGAAATACCGTCACCTAATATTGATTACAGGGATAAGTACTTTTTACACACACCTATCTATGAAGCACAATGAGAAGGCCTATATTGTCAACTTGTCATTTCGTTACCACAAACGGGTCATTCCGTTACTTTTGAATTAATTTTTTTTAATAAATAATTATTTACTAAATGTAACTTCTAATATATCATTGTATAACTGATAAGTTTGTCTAAGTGGTCTAAATTTTGTAGCTTCTACATGTGAGTGGTTGGGCTAAGTTTGTACTATTTTCATGATGTCAGATAACTGTGTCCGAACTATGTCATTCTGTAACCAACTAATAATTAATTAGTAGATAATATCAGAGTGCGAATTTTTTTTTCGAGGTTATTAGAATAAAGTTTATGTTGTTTTGTAAAGAATTTAATATAAATTTGATTCATTTGAATCGTTTTTCTTATCAAATTTTCTTTAAAATACTACAAAAGAATTAAACATTGTCATCCCGTTACACGTGGAACTGCCCTTTTGACAAAATATTACTTACTTATTTATGGCACATAAGACATACAAATAATTATGTGATTTTTAAAACTTAAACAACATCCCTAGATCGCAGCGAATCTAGTGGGTTCATATGGAAATAAAAAAAATTGCTTTATTAATTGAGTCAACCCCACCACCAGAGTTTCCTTATCTATGTATACGACTGTGGTGCAGACTCTGCTTTCGAGTACGACATTTTGATTTTTTTTTCTTAACGCATTTTCCTAAGGTTTTGGCAAGAACAAAATATGTGATTATTTTTTTACAAATCTAATTTATTGTAACTACAATATCTCCTTATTTAAATAATATCTTTAAAATAGAAATTTTAACAGCTAATTTAGTAAAGAAAAAAATAGTATAAATGTCGAAACGCTGAAAATAAAAATGTATGTTTAATTATTTATCGGCCGGGGCTTCCACAGCTCTAAATACTGCCCTGGTTTTGTCTATCAGCGACTGTCAGCATACCCACGAAAAACCCTATCTAAAATACTTGAAAACCAGTAGCAAGTACCAGTGGCAAGCAATCTTTCTTTTCACTAGCACTTTTTTCTCTCCTTAGCTCTACGATTCCCTCGCGAAATAAATGTTCCATTTTTATATATCTTCTCCTTTTCTACTTCGCCTTCTTTATAGGGAGTTGACTGCTCGCTCACTTCGTCTACTGTATTTCTTGGTAAAGCGAGAATAAATCAGGGCTAGAATTCTTTACACGCCTCTGGGAAATGGTGCGAACAATGGGACCATCAATTCTATGCTGTTTCTTTGACTCTTATATTTACAACCGTTGCTTTTGTTTTTTAAAGTTAAAATATACTTTCCAGGTTTGTGTTTCGGGAAGGTTTCTTTCAATAAAAAGTACGGTTTTATGAATTTGATTAATGATAATTTATTTTGAGTGTAGGGCATTTAAGTAGTGGATGAAGTTGGGTGATTTGTTTATTTTCCATATTATTAGGTCTACTATAAATGCTATTTGTTTTTTTATTCAGATTCATCTGTGGGTTTTTACGAATTGGCTATTTTGGGGTTCCTAAAAAAAACACTTTTTAGATGAAGTATAACATTAAAATTTAGAAAACAGGTAGAAAAAGGAATTCCAGATAACCAATTAAAAGTTGAAATTTCTAAGAGTGAGTTGGAGAAAAGTAATATAAATAACTATTTATCACTCATTGTGGAAGAAAAATTAAATTCGGAAGGAAAATAAAGGGTCCATGCCAAATAACTATAAGCGTCTGAACATTTTAAATAAGACCCCGAGAAATAAGGCCAGGGGGAGGTAAACAAAGGGGAAAAAATCTTTTAGGTTGTGATAGAAAATTTAATTTTGGCAAGCAGGTACAACTAATACATGCAACTACTTCTCTGTGTAATAGATAACTTAAATTCTCCAAATAAACATTAAAGTCTGAACATTTTAAATTTTTAAATGGAGTTCTGGGAAATGGAGAGGGCGGGAGAGCCTATAGCTAGGAAAAAAATTGTTGAGATGACGTATACAATTAAATTTGGCAGACGGGCAGAGAGAAAACTCTAGATAACCAAATTAGTCTTAGAATTAAAAAATTCTCAGAGTGAGTTGGAAAACGGGTGTTTGAGGGATTCAAAATTTACAAAACTGATAGAAACAACTACTTCTCAGTGTAGCAGAAAACTGAAATTTGGCAGGCAGCTAAAAATACCACTTCAAATAACTATACAATTCTGAAATTCTCGAATGTTGTTAAAATGGAATTTTATGAAATAAGGGAAAGGGGATCATAAAGTAACTTTTAGGTGTGGTAGAAAATTTGAATTGGGCAGGCAGGTAGAAGTACAACTACAGATAACCAAATAAGTCTTAAAATTTGAAAACTTTCTAAGTGGGATTTAGAGGATTAGAGGAAAGGGGAGCGTGGTTAAAATTTCCCGAACTAATAGAAAAAAACTAGTTTTATGTGTGGTAATGAACCTAAGAAGGTATAGGAGCCACTCTAAATAACGANAAAGTTGAGGAGGTGAAAATTTAAATTTGTCAGGAATTTAGAGAAATCACTCCCTATATATATATATTCACACACATACACACACACACATACCTTTATTCATCCATCCCTGCCAACTGCTTTCTGTCTCCCTACCTACCCATTAGTATACACATACACACATTAATGCACTTTTTAATTTCTAATTTAAAAAATTAGTAAACTACCTTTAAGTCAACCAACCAACTGATGATGTATTCGAACAAGATGTTTCAGAATGTTTAGGTTTCAAAAGTTTTATTTTACCTTTCCATATGTTGACATAGACTTATTACGTACCGGTACTTGATTGTGTATACTGCCGCTTGTAGACTCTGTGCATCTGTCATTAAGAAGATAATCTCTACGAAACACTTGGTACATTCTGTGAATCGATACAACGGCGTTTTAGGCAACACAATGTGTAATGTACCACCCGCCTTGGTGGCGTGGTTAGCTGACGCGCCAGTCGTGTTGAGCTAGACCACCGAGGACGGGGAGATAGAGGTTCGAATCTCGGTCGGGTGTACAAAAGGTGGATTTTCATCAATTTCTTTCCACTATCCCTTCAGGAAAATGCGGGTACACTTCAAATAAATATAACCTTCCTAATCCTTAAAACTATTAGAGTAATTAGTACATAATCCAAACGGTTCTATATTTATTTAGCACCACGTCTTACTACCCGTTCGGGTTGTACGGGAAAGGGGAGGGTGGGGTGAAATCATATCATGACACTCAACTGCGATTTGAATCCCGACCTCCCTATCACCGGGAAACCAAACTAGCCTAGACTTTATACCTTCGCCCGCGTGCCCACCAATGCAGGTATTTATATTTACATATAATTATTAAATATCGTGTAGTATGTGTTTAACCTATCTCTTATTTATTAATAACTATTTGGTACATGGGATTTTATCTAAACCGGAAACTATCTCAGGATGATGGATTGGGACAGATAAATTGTTTTTTCTGTCAGTATGGACAACATTTTACAAGACAAGTTTAATTTTAGTCCACTTTGTATAACCGCACAAGGTGCAAGATTGTGATAACTTTATTTTCCTATACACAACATCACAATTTGCAGAATCGTGATAACCTTGTTCTTTTGTACATAGCATCACATGTTGTAAGATGGTGATAACTTTGTTTTTTTGCAAACATGATCGCTAGTTGTAGAATCGTAATAAATTGGTTCTACTAAGCACAATCTCACAAGTTAGAAGAAGTGATATCTTTGTTCTCCTATACACAACAACATACCTTCTAAGGTTGTGATAACTTTGGTCTCGTTTCACGATCGTAATAACTTTGTTCCCTTGAAAACAACATCACAAATTGAAATATTGTTATAATTTTGTTCTCTTGTAAACATCACAAGGTACAATATTGTGATAAGTTTGTTCTCTTTTACCAACATCATAAGCTGCAAGATCATGATAACTTTATTGTCTTTTAAGCATCACAAGTGGCAAGATCGTGATAACCTTGTCCTCTTGTACACATCACAAGTTGCAAGATTGTGATAACTTTGCTCTCTTGTACACAACATAACAAGTTGCAAGACTGTGATAAATTTGTCAGTCTGTGCTATGGAGAAGGAACTGTTTAACAAAGACAGGCCTTGTTTATCAGCGATGACTCGTGGCGGGACTATCATATCAAAACATACGTTACAGTGTAATCTACTTGTTCTGTGATCTTATGACCTTGGTTGGATGGTTCGATATATTCCATGAATCACAGTTTATAGCTTCCTCTCTTGGTTCCATGTGTCTTTGAATCTCTCCCTACATGTACACTCTCTTCTAATAACATGTAACCCCGCTTCAGTGGCCGAATGGTCTAAACTCTTAAGGCGTCATTCCCGTGGCCTGCTGATGATGGGGGGGATTGGGATTCACCTTTCTGTTAGTTGTACTAAAGGTGGTTTTCCTAAGTGGTTATCAACACTACCGCCACGCAAATGCGGGTACACTTAATCTAAATCCTATTTTCATCATTCCTAGCACATTAGCGTAATTAGTACATAAACGTAGGTACATTCCTAGCGGGCAGTAAGACGGGGTATTTAAAAAAATTGTGCAGGGTCCTCTTTCAGCTCTATATTCGAGACTATTAAAGGGGAGTGATATAAATCTAGACTAAAGGGGGCAAATTTATTCAGCGAGAGGGGACAATGCTCCACATGACACCCCGTACCCCCGGGTTCCGCCGTCACTGGAAGGAAGGTTAGTGCCAAGCTCTCGGCTGCAACGAATATTTTTAATACAGTTCCCAACGTGAGTAATGAGGAAACGGCGGACAGCGAACTCTTTAAGAGAGGAGCCCACGTAGAAAAGAAATGGCTTGTATGGTCGAGAGCAAAATATTATTTCACTCACTTTTATATAAAAAAAAATGTCTGCGCCGCATCTTACTAGCCGTCCGGGTTATCCTCATTTAAGGGACGAGGAAGGCAGAATGTGAGGGAGAATAATCTGCGTGCTGGGTAAAGCCGCCCACAGTACACCCGGCCGGGATTCGAACCCTGGCCTTACCGTCAATGGGAAACCAAACTCTTTGACGTTTAGACCGCGTGGCCAACATTGCTGGTAGTTTTAAACTTACACACTGATGGTTTCATCGCCTGGTTCTACCAGAACAATAGTTATCCAAGTCGTATCCACACATGACGGTAAGTGGACTAAGGCGTCAACTTCGTATGATATAAATTTATGATAATGTGGTCAGGGCTCGAATCCAGGCCAGGTGTACTGGTGGGTTATTTTGATTATATTGTTTTCCCCTCTCTCTCTCTCTCTCTACATGCAAATTCAGGTACATTTAATATAAATTCTACTTTCCTCCCCCTATTTCATTAGTGTAAAGGTGTATATAGTCCGGAAGGGTGGTAAGACCTGGAGCAAAAAAAAAAAGGGAAGGGGGGGGTTAGAGAATGAAGGAGTCAAGATCTAATAGCTAGCAATTTAGATAGTTATGTAAAAGGGTAAATAGTTTTGCAATAATCAAAGTAAATGTTAATCCAATTTAGACCAAATTCAAATACTATTTAGCTGTGAAGATTTTAATCTAACGCGTTTGATATACATTTACGGTTCTTCCATTTAAAATACAAATTTGGACCAAAAAAAACCTGTCATAACTTGGGCAATATATATTTGGGGACAAAGACTCGAATGATTAAAAAAAGGATTTATAGGGAGAACTTTTCTATCTTTTTAATTCGCTTTTTAATCTAATTTTATTTCTTTTCTATCTAATATAATTATAACTAGATTATTGGTTTTCTTTCTAGGAAGCGTACAGTTGGCAAATGAACCGCGTTCGTTTTCGGAGACACAAAGGAATGTTTTGCACATTGTTATATTAGGTTAAAGTCGTGTGTGTGT
>CABFWB010000151.1:167853-198740 GCA_902151455.1 Timema bartmani | reverse complement strand
CACACACACACACACACACACACACACACACACACACACACACACACACACACACACAACTACGCCCGCTCTCCTTGTAACTGAACCTAGGCTAGGACACTGAACTCGACAAACTTAACCTTAACGCTAATAATTTGTTCTATCTAGAGAATAGGACGAGACTCCACACCAGTTTTTCCCAAAATTTTGCTAGTCATACCCCCTTTCGGGACCATAGTCTGATCATCCCACCTCTTCCAGTTCTCAAATAAATAAATAATGAAACAAATTCCCACCATCCTGTTAATTATAAACAGACGTTCCAAATGCTAGTAAGCTTTAGTTTTTTTTTGCACCGCTTCCCCGTTCGGTTTATGCGCTTATGTACTAATTGCACTAATGTGTTAGGTATGAGTAAAGTCGAATTTAGAGTAAGTGTACCCGAATTTGTGTGGAGGGAGAGTGGTATACCATTTAGGGAAAACTACCCTCAGTACACCCAAACTGGTTTTGAATCCCGGTCACCCCGCCATCAGCAGTTTAGTTCAGCGGTTCCCAAGCTTTTTGAATGGCGTACCACAATTTCCGTAATTTGTAGTACCACCTAGATAGAGCTGAGTATTTACTGTTTCGATACATATTTAATGGCGCGCAGGTATATAGTAACACAGACTGCATCGGCTGTCTGAGCTTGAATCAGTGTTGACACCCCTCCAACCATTTAGTGTGTTCTCTTATGTTGATTTGGTATTTTTCGTGCAGATTGGATATTAAAATTGATATTCCACCAGATTCTGAATTTACAGGATCTATTATTAACAAAAATAAAAATAAAAGTTGGCATTTTTACAATAATCCAATATGATTGCTAGCCTACAATACAAAATGGCAGCCAAACCCCATATTTGAGTACTCTACGACATTTAAATTTACCTTTAAACTTCATATTTTGTGTTTTGTTTGTCTTTATTTGTCTTCCTTTTTCTTATACTCTAATTTTTTTTACCTTATTAAATTTAAAAAATTCAAAATCACAGTATTTCACAGTATTGTTCAGAGTTTCTAGTACGCTGTAGAGGTATAAGCTAAACATGACACACTGCACACAGCAAAGATCTTGAAAATAGTTGATTTCAACCTATGCATCATAAATGTCAAAGTGGGTATGAGCCTGTGAACTATAAAAACTATGTATCTAAGCCAAAACCCGAGTCTGTTGAATTTTACTCGCTTCTACAGAAACTTTACAAGCTTATGTTGTCAGTGACAAGTTTGAATTTTGAAATAGAGTCTCCGGTCTCCCTGCCGATGGACTTAAGTGTGTTATATCATATAAAATGTTACAGTAACGCTACTAATATTACAAACCTTGAAAGAGCTAAATTACGCTTTGAAAAGGGACTGTCTTCTGGAAATGGGACTGATGCACCCTTCTGTACCCTCATCTTGTACTTCAGGTTTACTGACTACACTTCAGCTCCTTTGCTTTATGCATTCTGCAAGCATGCAATTCAAGGAACTGGGTTAATTCAAAGCGATAGAAGAATGTCATATATAAATTGCAATGCCAGCATCTTAGCTCTGCAATTTGTCCAGGCCTATAAAACCGATAGTCAAGTATCTTACAAATCAAAGCAAGAGGAAAGTAATTTTTGAAACCACCGTGAAACTCCTTTATCAGTTGGATTGACCCTGAACCTGCACAAAAGTATACGATCTCGAAAAGTGATTTCAAAACTTGCTGATCTGGGAGCTATCTCTATAGAAGCCAGTATTGAAGAGGCTGTTAAAAATGAAATAAATTCTGTTGGAGCTCTATGCCTATCATCATGGTTAATCAGTAAACAATTTGTATGATTTGCATTTATATAACATTGATTTTTTTGGAGGTGACAATTTGTGGTAGGGACACAATGTATGGTATAGCACTTGTTGTGTACCAAACACAAATGGACGATTCCAATAATTCTGAAAATATACTAAAAGTAATTCGAATTTATCATCCGGAAGGATTGAAAATTAAATTGAATTTGATATACTATATTGTGAATGACCGTCACCGAAGAAAGGACATTTCCCACTTGAGTTAAACAAAAATACCACTATATTCAATTCCAGTATGAAAAGATTTAGTACGGATTATTGGTCATTTTCAATTTCCTGGTGATGAAGATAATTTAAAACAGAAATTTTCTGGAACATGGAGTGCTTTTAACTCTCTGTCGACACCTTCATCACCTTTAACAAATGTGGCATTAGTTCTTCCAATAACTAGATTACCACCAACTAGCTATGATGTTTTATACACAGGATTGACGGAAGCCCGAACAATAACAACAAATATATTAGGTCCTGAAAAGATAACATGCTTAAGTTTTGACTTGGAGTTGTGCAATATGGCAATGCAACTTTGGTTTTCAATAGAAGTTATAAAATAGCAGTTTCTATTTCATCCTGGAGAACTGCATGAAACATTTTGGGCAATATGTGCATTAGGGAAATATATTGAAGGGATTGGAATAGATCAAGCATAGGTAGAGGCTGGTATCTATTCACCTACAACAGTTAGCAATATTATTATTATTATTATTATTAGTACCGCTTCTTACTACCCATTCGGGTTATACGCACTTACGCTAACGTGCAATGGTAGGGTGATTGTGAGATGAAATGGAGGACCTACAGTTTAACGTGGGATCCGAACCACGGTGGAGGCCTGGCATTCCACGCATTCACAAGTTGTGATTAATACACGTCTTGTCAGAGGTGAAGGAAGGGTTTAGCATTCAGATAAATCTGTGCCGGGACCGAGGATTGAACCCCTGACCCTCAGCACAGAAGTCCGACACCTTACCCCCTAGAACGCCAGGTCACCGTTGTTAGCAAAATTTTCAGAGGAAGACATCTGTACATATAACTTGAGGCTCACATTGTAACCTTGTTGGCAATGTACCAGTTGTACTTTAATCAGTTTCTAGTGAATGAACCACAATATAAAGATGACCTCAAGGAGTTGTCGTTGTCATTGTCATTGAAACAATCCTACTTGGAAGATATTAATTCTTCATTAGATCAAAGGAAACGCCTTAAGGCAGCGTCTACCTTAGAAGCTTTTTGCAAATTAGAAACCCTGTTTTTGTTTTTTTTGTTTTTTACGAAATGTAAGACTTTTGAAGGAAGTTTCAATAAAGTACAACAGTTTATTATGACTTAAATTAATCAAATTGAAACAATATTACAGTTCAGTCGAGCAACGAGGACAAGGAATTTCTCACTACAAATGACATCTATTGAATCGTTAGTCAAATACTTTTCTGCTCATGACCACATTAACTATGCTCGGCTGCTTTCTTTATATATTTCAACAATGCAAGATCTTGACGCTATTATAAACTTAATTAAATATGTTTTTAAGATAAAAAATTGAACTTTAATTACGTTCCTTGACGCCATTTTTTATTGTAAGCTAGACATATTGGATTATTGTAAAATCGCCAACCTATTTTTTCTGTTGCCTTAAGGTATGTAAATACATAATCAGGCAAAAGTTTGCTTTTAACAAACAATCTTCACGAAAAAACGTACCACACTAATTGGTTAAAATCTGTTTTAATTATGGCTATACTTGATCCGAATATATTTATAAGTTGTTATGATTTCCGACTTTAATATGCTTGTCTTTTTTGGCTTCTCACGGCGCACCACCGGGAATAAATGTACGTACCACCGGTGGTACTCTTACCACAGTTTGGGAACTGCTGGTTTAGTCTATTACAGGAGAGATGCCTTAAACCAGGGGCTTCCAAATTTTTTTAAAGCGAAGGGGCCCTTGAACCAGAAAAAAATACGTGCTGCTGCCCGCATAAAAATATCTTACTCTAATATACTAACATTCAATAATGACAGTTAAATTTTACAAGCATAAAACTATAAGACATACGGAAAATCTCACATGTTCTGGCCGCCTCTTTGGCAAATGTCCTTTATTTAAATTTAAAAAAAATTGGAAATCTAATTACTGATGTTATAGGACGAGAAACAAATAAAGAATATTCTAAAATTTTCTCACCGAGCCTTAGATAACTATGGGGGAAGCCAGTTTGAAAAACGCGGACTTAGACCATTCGGCCACCGAAGCGGGTTAAATAAGCTCTTGTGCTGCGACAGAGATATAAAAGTTCATAACATCACTTCAAAATCTGCGCTAATTTGTCTATCAGACTTACTACTTTATAAAATTATGATTCATAAATCTTAGTGTGACGTTGCACAACCCCTGTAATCCTTCGACTACCCCTGAGGGGTACGCGTACCACAATTTGGAAAACGCTGCTCTACACAAACCGTACCAATGACACATTCAAGGGAGTTTGACAACAAGTGGGGCACCCCGCCACCCTCGACCCTCAGAATTGAAAATAATTTTTAAGGAAAGCTTAAGGTCCTCGGTAAGCGAGATATCTCCGCGCAGACGTTCAGCTCTAAAGCTTGATTCACACGTTAGCCAAAAATAGAAAGCAAAATCTGCTTGAACCCGCTTTAGTGGCCTTATGGTCTAACGCGCTACTCTCGTGGTGGACTAGACTGCTGAAGACGGGGAGATCGGGGCTCGATCGAGGTTAGGTGCACTGAGGGTGGTTTTTCCTAAATGGTTTTCTACGTTTCTGACACGCAAATACGAGTGCACTTCCTCTAAATTAAACCTCCATAGTCCCTAATACATTAGTGTAATTAGTAGATGGTTCTCCCGTGCCGAAGATCTCAGCCAGAGTGGACCAAGTAGAGAGAGACGAGTTGCAGCACAGCTCGCGCCGATGAGGCGGAAATCTTGTGATCGACTTAGAGCTCTGTCATGACTGTTATCACGTTTCTGTTCTGCGCTTGTTTTTTTTGGCGAATATTGCTAATCCACATCAATGCAATATTTAATTATAAGATGCGTTATTTCAAAATATTGGTTAAACCAAAATAAAGTCGGACGATTTCATCAGAGCTCTTTTATCTTAACAACCCTTTATTTTGAGTTGTACTAATAAAAAAACAAGTGTGAAAATGTGGCATTACCGCATTTTAAACGACTTTAAAAACATATTTTTGGAGCTATGAGACTAGACTCGTTGAAATAGAGCTCTAGATTTAGCTTTCCTCTAACAAATACATTAATTTTATAACAGGTTCACGACAGTTAATTTTAAGATATTTGAAAAATTGCAGCGATCTTTGCTCTCTACCTTGAGATAAGAAACTTCGTAGTTTTCTTTCCCCTACTTCTTATTGTCACGACAAAGGGTGGTTGTAGGTGAAGGGTGAAAGGGAGACTAAACTTAGACATAATATAGAAGTAGTTCCAGAAAACGACACGTACCACTGTATTTTAATCCGTGTGGCATGACAGAGATTGATACTTTCTCGCTGACCGAGGTGGCCGCCTTAAAACACGTTCATTAAAACGGCGCTGAAGATGTGCCGAGAGCAGAGCTACATTTCAAGAGCAGGCTTACGACCGGTATACACATTAAAAATGCTCATAAAATTCTTAGTTAGAAAAAAAATAGTACAGAAATAATAGCTTTAATAAATTTTTTATGTGCCCTTCGCCTCCGAAATTAATTTTCTGGGTGCGCCACTGAATAGAACATTACTTTGGACACCAACTACAGTCCAATTTTCACAGCAAACGCCTTTTATAAAATACAAACTGTTTGTGATAATATTTTACTATTACTGTTAGTGTTATGTTATAGGTATTGATAATATCTATCAAAAGTGACAGCTGCAGATAATATGACTTGACGTTTGAATACGTGAAAGTAGATCTAGTAACGTTTCTAATTGTGAGATAAGGTTCTTATTATAAAAACTCGACTGTAGAATCTAACCAGAGCATCTCTTGTCACCTGCGACTGAACCACGTGACCGGATGACCTTGTTGAACCTTGTTAGGTAGATCAATAACATATTCAACAAGTCAAAAAAAGGTTTTGCGGCAGAGAGCGCTAGACTTACAGATCCGTCGCGGGACAGTTATTTTCTGCGGGTCGCCCCCCACAGTCGTCTTACCCAATGTGATCCTCGTCCTTTACCAACTTATGTGGACCTAGCTACGGTCAAGTGGCGCGCGACACGGGGACTAATGGAGGTTCCACGTCCGTGCCGCTAGAGCGTGTTAGTGTCGCGGAGGCTTTGTGGAGCCAGCCGCCCTCTGGACCAAAATCGATGCGCCGCTGTTGCCTTCAATGTGGAAACCCCATTACTCATTGCTTCTCTCTGGTCCAGTCCTTCCCACTACACATTGCCAACAAGCTGACGTTGTGTTTCGACTGCGAGGACAGCAATTTACCAATGAAATATTTATTAGTCCCCCGGAAGCAATGAAATATTAACGTTCGCTCATGTGTAGCGACCAAACCTTCATCAGCAGCCCCTGTTTCCTCTGATTGTATCGACTTTGTTGGGAGATCTGCTCGTAGGCCAATATTGCTTAAGCCAAACAAGCTCTATCACATTAATCCTCTTCTTAAGGATTAGGGATGTAGACGACGTCCAATGAATGGTATTGAAAGGAAACTAAAAACTATCATACTGTAATCATCTCTAACATAGAAAAAAAAAAGATCGATATTGTACTCGTATCGAAATAAAATGATCGATAGCAGGTATCTGTATCTAAAGATTAAGATAGAAGAGGTTTAATCAGGATTTAATTTATTTTAGTGTTTTTATGTACGAAAACATCCTTTTTCTCTATGTCCTTAGAAATTTTGTGCTGATCTAGTAACTTTATATGAAACTTTTAAATTATAAAATAATATTTACCATATTTTATATTAGTTGTATCAGATCAATAATAATGATAATAACCCGCTTCGGTGGCTGCGTGGTCTAACGCGCTACACTCGCAGTAGACTAGACGGCCAATGACGGGGAAATCGAGGCTCGAATATAGGTCGGGTGTACTGAGGGTGGTTTTTTCCAAAATGGGTTTCCAATTTTCCTCTACGAAAATGTGGTACACTTCCTATTAATATAACCTCCCTAAGCCTTAAAATTAGTACATAGGAGTATAACGCGAACAGGTAATAAGACGCGTGTGCTAAAAAAAATATCATAATAGTGTAAATGAGGTCCTAGTGTCTAGCTCGTCTGTGGGATGAAGCAGCAAGAACTATCGAGACTATTATAATGTGGTTTTATATGACTATACTTGCTTTGTTCGTTGGAAACCCCCAGTGACTTTTCTTTGCAAGTGGATGTAAACTAATGTAATTCCAGCGTTGTTTTGAACGTAACGACTTAAATTTACCGATATTGTATTGTATTTTTCACACATTATTTTAGTTTTTCCATACTTATAGGGCAGATAGAATCATCAAATTTGGCAAGCTTATGACAATTGGATGTGCCAATGCCTACCAAATCTTAAGATTATAGCTGTCCCATAAGTGTGTCATAAAATTAAAAAATGTGTGAAAAATGTTTAAAATTTACCTAAAATCAAAAAATCTAGGTAAACAATGGAGACACGACAAAAAGTAATAGGAACAAACTTGTGGATCTCGCCAAATCCGTAGTTGCTGGTGCAATCTGTTTTTTGATAGGTATTACCGTTTAGCCATAAGAGACCTCCAAAAAAATGACTTTAAAGTTGCTCCGCCATTTTAATATTTTTAAACTTTTTGGAATTTTCCAGTCGGTTACAGACTAAAAGCTATAAGTTTGCCAAATTTCAAGTTTCTAGCTCATCTGAAAGTGGCTAAACATTAATATCAGTGAGTGAGTGAGTGAGTCAGCCGTGTGGCTTTATAGTATTATAATTACTACACTCCCCTCAGTGGCCGAATGGTATGAGGCGTCATTCTCATGTTAGACTGGCCTGCTGATGACGGGGAGATCGACGTTAGAATTCCTTCCAAATCTTTGCTGACACATTGACTGACCCTGTTGCGAGATGTGGGATTGATTTACTGTAGAGTAACGCGTTTAAACTCTAGAGATGGGACGCTCGATTCCTTGAATCCCTCGAATCATTATGTTGTTCGAGAGATTCGAGATTTCTAAAAATCTCAAAAAGATAATCTCGAATACAACTATATGGACCTTGACTTGAAATAACAATTTTAAACAAATTGGTAAAAGGAATTATATAGATTATAGACTTGTGTTGTTGGGAGAGGAACAAAATTGTAATAATATAATTAATTTACTAAAAAGTGTTCTCTATTTTATTTATGACATAATAGACATTACAAACAAAATAGCATTTGTCAGAGGCAAGTTTTATAAATTCAATTTTGAAAAGTTTCTCTGTAACTTTTTTTTAACACCCCGCCTTATTACCTGTTCAAGTTACACGCATATATAATTACTCTAAAGGGGTAAGGATGAGGAAGGAAGCATTTTAGAGGTAATCTACCTGATCAGGTAGTATGGACGCGAACCCGCCTCGGTGGCGTAGTTAGCTAACGCGCTAGTTTCGTGTTAAACTCGACTGCTGAGGACGGGGAGATCGAGGTTCGAATCTCGGTCGGGTGAACTGTGTGGTTTTGCCTGAATGTTTTTCCACTCTCCCTTCACGCAAATGCGAGTTCACTTCCCTCTAAATTCAACCTTCCAAATTCCTAACCCATGAGCGTAATTAGTATTTAAGTGTATAATCATTAAGAGTAGTAAGACGTGGTGCTAAAAAAAAGTAAGGACGTGGTGATAAAAATATATAGTCCTCTATATATATATATCCCGGAAATCGAACTAGACCACCGCAAACCGAGCCTGACTAGCACCACAATATAAATAATCCCGATGTCATCACCCAGCCCATCTCACAAATCACCTGATAATACCTCAACCAATGTGTCAGTCTAAAATAGATCGGGCCAATCATCACCGCACAAAATATCACTTCATAATTGTATTGTACTATGCTACTAACATACCACCATCCAGTCCCTGATCTATTCGCGTCATGTGACAACTCCTCACTTTGAGGTAAGGTTAAAACCATTGTTATCACGTTAGTGTCGGTACATGATCTAATAATGTTCTCGTGTCTCCCGTCTGGAAGCATCAGAACATGATTTTCAGCAAGCGAACATATCACAGAACATTTAACATTGTAAAATATATGGGTACTGAAAAGGTTTTGTTTTTTAGCGCAGTGTATTTCTGAGCATTCGGTTTGCACGTTTATGAACTAGTATACTGGCGGTTTTAGGGATGAGAATGGTTGAATTTAGAGGTAGTGTATCTGCATTTGCCTGAATATATATATATATAGAGAGAGGGAACCATTTAAGTAAAACCAACTTCAGTACACCCGACCGAGATTAAACCCCGATATCCTTGTCATCGGCAGTCTAGCCTGTTAGACCATGCGGCTACCGAAGCGGGTGTTGGTTTATTGTTAATGGTCATTCATATTCCATATACAAATAATAATAATCATCATAATATTGCGAGTAACTCAAACACAAATACTTTTATTTAGTAGAACTTACTGGCTAAAGTTGTTTCGGGATTTCTTCAATTTGAAGTTGACCTCACTAACCATTCGATCACGGGACGAGATAAAATACGTGGCAGAATAGAGTTGTAACAAAGAAGTGATGCATTGTAGAGCTGTAACAAAGTAGTGATGTATTGTAGAGCTGTAACAAAGTAGTGATGCATTGTAGAGCTGTAACAAAGTAGTGATGCTATGTAGAGCCATGACAAAATAGTGATGCAGTGTAGAGCTGTAACGAAGTAGAGTGTGGAGCTGTAACGAAGTAGAGATGCGGTGTAGAGCTTTAACAAAGTGATGATGCAGTGTAGAACTGTAATAAAATAATAATGCATTATAGAACCGAAGAAAAATAGTGATGCAATGTAGAGCTAGCTATAGCACAATAGTAACCGGTGCAGATCTTTAGCAAAATAGTGATTTATTGTACAACTGTAACAAAATAATGATGCAGTGTAGATCTATAACAAAAGATTGATGCATTGTAGAGCTGTAACAAAGTAGTGATGTGGTGTTGAGCTTTAACAAAGTGATGATATAGTGTTGAGCTGTAACAAACTAGTGATGCAGTATATAACTGTAGTAAAAAAGTGATGTAGTGGCTGAGAACCGCGGATTGTCGGCAGCGTGAGCTCGTGACAGATGGTGACACAGCATCCACCACGCAGATCAATAAAGATTCTCTCACAGTGTTCTGCTGTACGCTATTATTAATCTCGCCCATCCACCCTCCAGATTACACCCGGCCTGGCAGGGTTGAAAGGGTCACCTCGACCAATCATGTCCTTTGTCACGACGATTCACAGATGTTCACACTTGAGAATAAATCACTTTACATATTCGGGACTAGAACTAGGCCAGGCCTACACAATTATACCTTAATACGTATTGATAATCTTTTCCACTTGAAATATTGGTTTAAGTCTGATTGCTTAATGGAGTTCATTCAGAAAATCACAGAAGAGCTTTTTACCATATCAGTGACTTTTATTGCCTGTGTGGTATCTTAGAAGATAGAAGAAGGTGTATATCAGACTTGGCACAACAACCCGGATAGAACAAATGGTAGAACAATGGTGCGTTAGACCTATAGGTTCAAGGCTAAACTTCCTTTACAGGAACATCTGCCAAATATATCGATATACACTAGTTTTATATGAAAAGCTACTGTGAGTCACTGTCTTAAGACATTTTCAAGTTTCGTTTCAATATATTTTGGAGGAAGAATGGTGGAAGGTTAGAGGAAGATGGAGGCATTTTACTAAACTGACTCGGCCACAGGCTAGAAACAGTTGTTGATGATGATATTTTGGCCAAATGATTCTAGCCAAAAACTGATAAATATAATGTAGTGAGTGACAAGTCAAAAATCAAGTTTTATGTTGACATGTTATTTGTCTGATAGAATATAATGCTTTGAATTTTTCTACCACATTTTATAAATTTTGGCTGCAAAAATACGTTTGTATCTGTATTTCCTAAAAGGGCCCTTCCTACGAAAATTGTACTTTACTTTTTATGTACAAACGTATCATCATCATCATCATTAGATCATCAATCTTGCAATTGGTTTGTTGCAGCTCTCCACTTTTCAATATCCTGGGACAATCTTTCTACATCTTTGTACCTTCTGCCAACATCGTCCTCTATCTGATGCATGTACTCCAGTCTTGGTCTCTCTCTTGAATTTCTCTCTTCCACATCTCCTTCTATCATTATCTTCGTATAACAATTATGTCTCAAAATATGGCCTATCTTGTTAACTCTTCTTTGCTCCATATCTGTCCAAACTCTCCTTTCTTCATTTGCTTTTCTGATGTGTAAACGTAGTAGTTCCATAACTCTTAATATATTATTTTGTGCGTTTAACGGACATTCAGTACATGCTATATAGATTACAAACCAACCTACTCTTAGGTCAATCACAAACTAGTTTCCCACTTACCCGCCTCGGTGGCGTAGTTAGCTAACGCGCTCGTTTTGTGATGAGCTAGACTGCGGAGTACGGGGATATTGAGGTTCGAATCTCGCTCGGCTGAGCCGGGGATGGCTTTCCACTCTTCCTCCACGAAAATGTGGGTTCACAATATTCAACCTTCCCAATTCCTAACCCATTAGCGTAACTAGTACTTAAGCGTATGAACCAAACGGGTAGTAAGACGCGGTGCTAAGTAAGTAAGTAGCCCACGTCTTATTGAAAAAGAAGCTAATTTCACATTGGAGCATTTGAGGCTTTTGTTAGAATAAATTTAGGAATCCTTAAAACAGCAGGCAGGAACACTACGATCTGAGATAAATGGTTGTAGGCCTACATTATTTAACTAAGAGAGCGTTTCGATCGCAGATTAGGCCACAGTATACATTTTTTGGAACTAGCAGCTCATTTTTATTAAACACTGATATTACATATAGCCTATCGCTCTTTTTTACCTTCTCTCGATCCCCTTGGGTAGAGAAAGTATTGTGATAATAAAATAAAAAAAAATCAAACTCGAGAGTTTGATAAATACTGACGTTATAAATACCCCCTGACATAGAAAAAGTGGTTTACGCGATGTCATGTGTCTGTTTATTGGCCTAGAGCCGAAGCCATTTTACTGATCGGGCTCAAACTTGGTATCTAGAGTTTCATAGGGTTCCCCCGAGGATTATTATTATTACTATTATTATTATCAGCGCGTCTTACTACCCGTTCAGGTTATACGAACTTACGCTAATGTGTAATGGAAGGGTGATTGTGAGATGAAATGGAGGACCTACAGTTTAACGTGGAATCCGAACCATGGTGGAGGCCTGGCCCTCCACACATTCACAAGTTGTGAGGAGTTTTTGCAATTAGATATCCATCCCTAAAATTAAGGGTAGTTTACTTAAGGGCAAAAAGTGAAAAGAATTGATTTTCTCAAAATCCTAACGATTTTGATTAAATTTTGTATATAGGTACAAAATGGCAACTCTTATTTTACCTTGAAAATGACTTTGACGGTAATCTACATAGGAAGACATTTCCAATTTTGGTAATATCTCCGCATAAATCTTAGCGTGGTTTTAGTAATGTCTCTATTTTAACATAAAAGAGAGATAAAGTATGTGAAGTGCATCCTACTATTTATTTTCTAGGTGTGTGAATGTGCAACATTTAATACGTCTTCACTGCAGGTCAACTATTCCAATTAGCTTAAAAAATATATTTATAGTTGTTTATAGCGACATACTACTTTCTAAAATGTCAGATCTATTGAACTACTGCACCCACTCATATCGCTCTACGAGTCAATAATTAATTGGTTTTAAGTCGTGTACTTAAAAATGGCTAACCCATTTCACGGCACTGACCCACTTTAAGCAGGGAATTTGAGGATTTACTCATCATTTATTAAGTGCTAACAAAAAAGCAATGATTTATTACAAAGTGTTCAAGTGGTTAGCTTGCAGGATTTAAACCACCGGCTTGCATTTCATAAATATTGGTTCTCCTTTCTGTTTATTGGTCTACGGTTTTCGGATATTAATATGTGGGGGCCCAGTGATTGAAGGACCTCCGTTCATAACCATGGTCGTGCCTATAATTTTATTATTATTGTTTTAGAGTGGGAGGGGAGGCTATGGCTGTGGTTATTCGTGGAGAAGTTATCCAATAAGAAATGGCAAGGATTAAAAAATGTATATGTCACAGGAAAAGTAGATTGTTAGGGAGAGTTGACTCGGGCTAGGTAAAGTCGACTCTTACTAAAAGTATCAGTAAAAGTTGATAGAGAATAAACAGATCAACTTTTCCTATGAAGAATTAACTATGCCTGCTGTGGTTTAGTAAAAGTTGATTCCGCGATGTTGCTCTCCACATGCGACTTTACACGCACATCTTTGTTTTGAATATCCCAACTCTATTTGTTTACTGTTGTTTTCTAGGTTAGGTTAGGTTAGGTTAGGTTAGGTTAGGTTATCTCTGCAACTCAAAGTGTCACAAATCTTTACCTTGCTGTAATAAATAATAAATATTTATATCTCTCTTTGTACCATAAAGGTTTTGCTTTTTTATTGGTTTTTATTAGGTAGTAGACCATTTCTTTGCAAAAAGTCAACTTTTACTAACTCAAGGTAGTAAGAGTATACTTTCCCTAGGTACGGTCAACTCTGACTAGTAAATGTTGATCGAAATTCATCATTTTTCACTTTTAATCAACTTTTACTAATAAGAGCAGTAAGAGTCTACTCTTACTGGAGAATCTACTTTTCCTGTAACATATATATCAAACCCCTCTTAAAGTAATTTAAATTTATGTACATTTTCTAAGACTCTCACAAGCTATTAGTCTAACGAATGAAGAGGAATACAAGAGTAGATAATTAATAATACTACCCGCCTCGGTGGCGTAGTTGGCTTATTCACTAGTTTCGTGTTGAGTTAGACTGCTGAGGATGGGGGGATCAAAGTTCGAATCTCGGTCGGGGGAACTGGGGGTGGTTTTTCCGAAATTGCCTTCTACGCAAGTGTGGGTTCACTTCCTCTAAATTCAACTTTCCCAATTCCTAATTCATTAGCTTAATTAGTACTTAAGCGTATAAACCGAATGGGTAGTAAGACGTGGTGCTAAAAAACAATTAATACTACTTTCAGGAAAAGGGAGGGGAGTTGAACCTCCAAAACGGACCTTATGTGTACTTCCCTGTTTGTAACAGTCTTACGTTTAGGATATAGACAGCAGCAACTTGACCTTCAAATCACCTGATGAATGCCTCACCATTGTGTCAGTCTAAAATAGATCAGGCCAATCATCACCTCGCATTTCACTCCGGAAATGTACTAAGCTATTGACAATACCACGAATGTTTCATCAACACTGGCCTAAAGGGGAAGGATTGCTATCCTGATAGAAATCACCTCCCTTCTTAAAGTCACAAACAACCATATTTACAATGTTTTAATGTTACCTTTCTCATTGATACGAGACTGACATTATTTTTCTTATCTTAAAAAAAACACACCAGGTGAATTATCCCTCAACCACATACATATCTACAGTCCAATTTTCATAGAAAGAAGCTTTTAAAAAATACAAACTTTTTGCTGTCTAAATGATATAATTTTATTAGTGTTATTTTACAGGTACTTATTGATTCTATTTATCAAGAGTGAATCCTACATAATTATAGCATGGCCTGACGTATGAATACGTGAACGAAGATCTAGTAATAATTTTAGATAGGTTGTAATGAGGGGAATTGGGTGCAGAGAGCTTCAAGATAGGGCGGCCTACATTTGTAAGTGCGTTAATGAGCTATCGAGTTCCTAATGCCTTATAGTAAGTAAGTAATAAGATCTCACTTCCTATTAAAATTGGACTTTACATATCAAGCTATATTTGTGTATAATATATATACTACTATAAAGCCAAATGGCTCACTCACTCACTGACATTAATGTTTACCCACTTTTAGATGAGCTAGAAACTTGAAATTTGGCAAACTTATAGCTTCTAGCCTGTAACCGACGGGAAAATTCCAAAAAGTTAACAATTTTAATTTTTAACCTCCGAAAAAAACTCAAACTGGCGGAGCAATTTAAAAGTAGGTGTAACTTTAAGTTGTTACGTTCAAAACAACGCTGGAATTACATTAGTTTACATCCACTTGCAAAGAAAACTCGCTGGGGCAAAGCGAGTATTTGTATATAACTGCACAGATCAACCAGTCCTAGTCTTACCCGGGGACAGTCTTGCAACATTTAATTAGTTAATCAGAGCTTTTGCTTCAAAGCAGATCAGCGCGGGTGTATAACTGGGTGTAACAAAATCCAGGTCTCGTTTGTGAATGCTATGATGGTTCCTTGTACGGCGAACATGGGCTTGACCATCTCTTTGTCAGCTTCCGATGCGATGTTGTCGTCTCGGACCCTATTCAGCCAGTTGTCTTTCAACCTGGGTGAAGCGCACATCGATCGACCGCGAAACTGCCACTGTGGTGGCTGCAGACCGATCTACGTTCAAGGTCATGAGGTCAGAAGTAAAGTAAGAACATGGTAGGAAGGCTGTTTTTATGGATACAGTTGGAACTCTTTAGTCCGGCATTTTTTGGTCCGGCAATTTCCGTGGTCCGACACGTTTTGAATCTGCCGCCATTAGTTTGAGAGACGGCCAACAGGATGGTGATAATAGCACTACAATGGCGCCAAAGTTGTTTACATCTGCAGCCAAGTGTTTTGGTTTTACATTCTTGTTCTAGCTTGTATTCTGGATGTATTTTATCCCTTAATGATGTCGGCCTCATAGTATAAGGCGTCATTCTCGTGTCGGACTGACCTGCTGAAGACGGGGAGTTCGTGGCTCGAATCCTGGTTGGATCTACTGAGGGCAATTTTTACTAAATGGTTTCCCACTCTCCTTCCACGCAAATTACTAATTATATAGGTTTACCTGAGTAGGTAATAAGACGCGGTGATAAAAAATAGTTAAAATAAAAAGTCTTCAAGAAACCAAGAATTGTGAAAGGTTGTGTATAATTTCCGGTTTTAAGCTTTATTATACTTTATAATGATAAAGCAATAAGTATGTAAAGTGATATTACAAGCTTAGGGATGTGGGATGTATAAAGGTTTCTTAGGAGTCGAATTATGTGCTCCGGTACCTGTCAGGTTCCAGGGGTGCCGGACTAAAGAGTTTTAACGCTACAAACCTTTTTTGCTGTCAATATTGATACGTTAACTAAAGGCTAGTATTATTATTTTATCGTTAGGGGTACTATCTGTGACCGCCTCTTTAGTCTAATGGTTAAAGTTCCCTGGCTACAGATCCAGAGGTGCTGGGTTCGATCCCTGGTGCTTCCAGATTCTTCTGTGAAGCTGTGGGTTTGGAACGGAGTCAAACTCAGTCTAATGAGGTCAAATGAGGAGCTTAGTTTAGCACCGCGTCTTATTACCTGTTTAAGTTATACGCCTATGTACTAATTACACTAATGGGTTAAGGACTAGGAAGGTTTAATTTAGAAGAAATGCACCTGCATTTGCGTGGATGGAGAGTGGAAACCCATTTAGGAGAAACCACCCTCAGAGCACCCGATCTCCCCGTCTTCGGCAGTCTAGTCCAACACGAGAGTAGCGCGTCAGACCACGCGGCCACCGAAGCGTGTAAATGAGGAGCTTCTTCAATAAAGAAGTAGAGGCTTCGGTTTAGAAAACTGAAATTAACGGCTGGAGGGATCGGTGTGCTGACCATATAACACCCTCTATCCTCAAATGTTGGTACATCTTCACTAACATACGGTGGTCAGTCGTTCAGTATAGCTCGCCTGCGGGCTGACGCCATTGTAGTTTTTAAAAATATTATCTGTTAAAAGTGGCATTTGCATGTCACATGATTTGGTTTTTGAGTAAGTAAAAGTTGTTTTAGTAGCTTTTGTAAGTGTCAACCATAGCCCTTCCTACAGTGTTCTCTGCTCTTCACACGATCCTTATAGGGTACTAGGTTGACAACGAATGTGATGACGTTGTGTAGGGCAAACGGCCAAGATGATGCGTGGAGCCCCTTAGGTGTCGGGGGTCCATCCAGATAGCACCTAGCTAATCGGTTTGCGTCACCGGGTGGTAACCCTTCTAAGATAAACTAATACTAAGCGTAGATCCAGTTGATAAAAATCTATCAGTGGACGAAAATATCGACGAAGAAGCCGGGATATCGGACGCATAAATACTTTCACCTTTCTTTCTCACTTTAGTTTACCTTGTATCAGAGGGAGTCTTGGAGTTGGAGTCTTGTGCTCGGGTAAGCAAAGGGCATTCTGGTCTGTTTGTCATACTATGAGTGATGGCGCCACGGGTTCGGCTCTCTATAGCCTACTGAGCCAGTACGATATAATTAGGAACACTCGGTAACGAATGTGCGTCAAGGAATTATACAGTAGCCCCATGGCTTCTTTGGTGCTGACTGACAGCTGACGGCTTTGAAAAGCTACCAGACCAAATTATGTATCCCTACGCCGAACCATAAGATCTGCAAAAAACATGTGTTTAGCAGCTGTTACTTCTGACAGTCAAAGTCAGCTGTGAACTGTCAG
The DNA here is from genome assembly GCA_902151455.1 of Timema bartmani. Lineage (NCBI taxonomy): Eukaryota > Metazoa > Arthropoda > Insecta > Phasmatodea > Timematidae > Timema > Timema bartmani. The sequence goes on along the minus strand of CABFWB010000151.1, from coordinate 181,213 downwards.
TCAGCACCGAAGAAGCCATGGGGCTACTGTAGAATTCCTTGACGTACATTCGTTACTATACTACTAAGCTAAGAGCGAATGATAACTTAGTAAAAATCTGGATATGTAAAATGCTATAAGCACGAGTGTATTTTATTCAAAGCTGATTGCAGAAACAAGGTGAGTTTAGTAAACTCAATATTTGAAAATAATTTTGATAAAAACCATCTTTTTGTTACTAAGGCCGAAACTTTCTCAATATAGTCTTTTTAGACGGGTACAAGTTTTTAAAGTAAGTTTTTAATTTTCTCCCTCAAATTGTAGCAGCGCATTAAAATCGTCTCGTATTGACACCGCGTCTTTCTACTCGTTCGGGTTGCGTGCATATGCACTAATTACGATAGTGAGATAAGGAACGTTCACTCTAGACGAAGTTTACCTTCACTTGCGTGGAAGAGGAGTGGAAAACCATTTACGGAAAAGCTCTCAATACACCCGACAGTGATTCGAACCCTGATATCCCCGTCATATACAATCCAGTTTATTTGCGAGTGGCGCATTAGACCAAGGATGTGCAAACTTACTTACAGGAGGGTCAAATGAGAAAAATAAAATAAAATGGTGGGCCAAAGTTTTTTACTCATGAATTTTTCTTCGAAATTGATTTAAAAAAATAAACATACTAGATTGACATGAATACATTTAAATACATTGAGAACGCAAAACACACTCGTGCCTTATGGGTTTTTAAGTTCGTTCAGAAGATTTAAATAATGTGGTGTGAGATGAGTGAAACTGTGAGAAGGTGATTCACAAGAGGGTAAGACAGATGCTCATCAGTAAGTTGATTTCTAAGATCACTTTTTATAAGTTTAATGGTTGAAAACACTTTGTTCGTATGGATATCAGGATGCAAACATTGTATCATAATTTTCGGTATCATTTACCAAGTTTAAAAAGGTAGATATTTGCATGGTTTTATTGCCTGTTTCACAACGCAACGCATTTAAATTATTTATCCCGCGGACAGGATTGAACACACGGGCCGTAGTAGTTTGATCATTCCTGCCTTAGACCATTCGGCCACCGAAGCGGCTTGTTAATATTTATTGACTCATATTACTAGATGGAAAGGAAGGAACTGTAACCACGAAAATACAACATTCTGAAAGCAAATGATTTCATCAAGTCTACACGATGATATTTATTTCGTGCTCTCGAAAAATCGAGGGCCACGGAGGGTATTTATTAGGCCTAATATTCTAATAACTTATTCAATAATGGCTAATAAAATACCAAAACAAAAATTATAGCAATAGTCACTTATGAAATTACTCAATGCTGTTTCAGTTTTTACGATTCCTGCCTTAGGAAGTTGTCAGCTCTTTATGTTTTAATTTGTGCTCAACATATTTCTTGCTATCCAAGAGAAAATAATGCTTTGTGAAAGGTTTTAAAACACACATTAGGAACTATACATTTAATCAATCTCTGAGCCGCCTCGGTGGCGTAGTTAGCTAACTCGCTAGTATCGTGTTGAGCCAGACTGCCGAGGACGGGGAGATCGAGGTTTGAATCTCGGTTGGTTGAACTGGGGTAGGTTTTTCCTAAATGGTTTTCTAATCTCTCTCCACGCAAATTGCGAGTTCACTTCCCTCAAAATTCAACCTTCCCAATTCTTAACCCATTAGCGTAATTAGTACTTAAGCGTACAACCCGGACGGTTAGTGAGACTCGGTGCTAAATAAAAAAATAATTACTCTCTGACTTAGCGATTTTTTTTTTTTTGCGAGCTTGTCATCAAGCTTCAGGTATGACGCATAGTGCATTTCGCTCACCCAAGCTCTGTCTGGCTTGTCGTAGTACGGTCTATGCCCTTATCGGGCACCGGCCCACAGAAAGTTCTTAACATCGCGGACAACCTTGAATCGCCAGGGCTGCACAAACTAACACGTGATACTCGCACGCCAAACTGACCCGTTCTTTGGCCATGTGTATGTAGGTCTACAGCAAGAACATACGTAGATGTACAAGCGCAATACTAATTTAAGGTTATCATCACTTTTTGATCTCAAGGACATTTCAACATTGGATGAGCTCCGTAGCTAAGGGGCCCTAGGGCAAAAAAAAGTCTTGTTAAATATACCTAATTTGGTCCTACATCACGACATATTAGTTTCTGAGCTAGCTATAAACTCAGGAGGTAAACGAAATTACATCAGGTTTATACAAATTAGGCTAATTTTCAAAATTATGGGTCTACCAGGGTTCCTGCACGGCTCACAAATATGATAGGCCATCGATGGCCTGCAGTGGCATGACGGGCTGCCAGGGTAATCAGAATAAGTATAAAATGTGCCTTGTCACTAAGTAGAACATTAAATGGTTAGGTAGCGACAGAAATAAATTTCCATTAGAGGTATGCAGATCAGAACCTATTGTATGATTGGTCAAATGGGGAGCAAGGGGACGAGAATCTATCACAGGCCGAATTTTAACAAGACTGAGTGTACTCTGGTATTACTCCACGCAACATAATTGATAACAATTTTTTTTATCACAGCCTCTTAATATTGGTTCAGGTCATACGCATGTATGGGGTAAGGATGAGGAAGGCAGCATTTTAGAGGTAATCTGCCCGCATTTGCATGGAAGGAAAGCGGGAAACCATTTAGGGAAAACCACCCACAGTCGACCCGACCGAGATTCTAACCCCGATCTCCCAGTCTTCGGCAGGCCAGTATAACATGAGAGTGACGCCTTAGACCATGGGGACACTGAAGTGGGTAGCCATTTAATGTATCTTTAAATTTGAAAAGTGTACCCTGATAAAATTTTTAGCCCTGGACCCAGGGCTGGACTGGAAGGTTCCAAGCGACCCAGGACTACAATTAATATAACGACCCTTAGCATACATTCATAAATATCACTGAAGCCATGTTTCAATGTAAGATGAAGTGCTAGGTGAAATATTTATATATTTGTTATTAGTAAATTTAATCCAGAGATTATTTCAGGTAAACAATTGAAGATAACCGGATATTCAGATTCGTATCGCAGAAGAGGTTTTCGTTAGATTTGGAATTGATTAAATGAAGTTGGCAGACTCATTATGTAACTGGTATTTACCGGTAGTTGCTTTTAAGAATTTAGAAAATTTATTTTTATATTGTGTTAAATAATAAATAAATATGTATGTAAAAATGTAATTTGTTTTATGTGTTGTGGGTACATACTGCGAAATACGTAAGTACATACTAGTACACACGCTATATGCTTTTAAATTTTAGTAATATATTTTTCAAGAGAATTCTTAAGTGTGTGATCCTATTTTCTTCTATAAGATCAATTATCCGAATTTTCGACCCTACGGAATAAACTAGATCCTGATTAATCCGGATAGTCGGGGTTCTTCTGTATTTCAGTTTGTAAAATGATTCGCCATCCTCTACTTGTGTAGATTACGAAGCTAGTAAGAATCGGTATTCACTAAACAAATGCTTTTAGAAATTGTTTATAAAATATAGAAAGAAACAACTAACAAAATGGTTTTACATTTAATGCCATCTTATAATTTTTTGAATTGAATGGATAGCTTTATTTTAGTTTAAAGTAGTTGTTACGGCCCAAATAAAATCGGCCTACCGGCCGCCCAGTCCACCTCTGACCTACCCTTTGGCACTAATGCGCTATGCCAAAGGCCTTACGTTCGAACCCCTAAACGTTCATTTTTCTTCTAACATATTTCATATTATCACAGGTTTTTGAATACATCGTGAATCAATTAAATTATCGTTGATGAACTTTCTTGATCTTACTCTCCCATTTCAATGAGTGACACGATTAATTTCCACGTCACATGATAACATCAATGTCTAGAAAAATGCAATTACCTCACATCGGTACTTTTAAAACAGTATGCAAAGTTAGAAAAATGTACTTAATTCACATCGGTACGTTTCAAAACAATGTTCACTGTTTTTTTTTTTTTACCTTTATACCACATTTGTTCTACTTTTCGTAGTGGATGGATTACCGGTCAGACCTACTTGTCAACGAGTTGACATCCGATGAAATAGAACCGGTAACGTCCATTTCCGTGGCATTCCTACACTGCAAGATTTTTCACTGAGTGACAAGAATTTTTACCAACATCTACTTGAAACAAATACAGTTTTTTTTTTTATTTCCCTAAAAAATTTTTCTTGTTAGTTAATGCTCTCATCAACCTTTCAAGAATATAGCACGTTCTTCAAGTAAATAATTATACTTTTAGTTAAGTTAGTTACATTTATTAATACATGGTGATATCCGCATTTAAATACGTTAGTGAGATAGAATTTATAATATAGGAAAAACTGTTCTTATTAGTAAACCAAACCTGTACCCCGACCTTCCCATCAGCGGCAAACCAAACTAGATGAGCCTAACATTTAGTCCGCGTGCCCACCAATACGGGACATTTATACCAGGGGTTCCCAAACTTTTCAAACCGAAGGGACCCTTGTGCCAGAAAATTTTTTTTTAAAAAAATCAGGAGTCCTCATAACATTTTCCGCACTAATATTACTAACATTCAATAACGACAGTTTATTTTATCCCCGCCTCTTCCTATGGGTACAGGCTATAAACATATATGATAATTACTCTAATAGGGTAGTGATGAAGAAGAAAGTACTTTTAAAAGTAGTCTACCGCTCGACGACTGGTGCGGGTATCTGTGAGCTCAATGTGTCTCATATAATATACATACAACCTTCATATTTAAGCAATATTGGTCTCTCCTTAGTTACCTGTATGACTTTTTTTTAGTGTGTTTTTAGTTCACTGCCTTTCATCCATGACTCACAGACGACCGTTGCTCGCCAAAAGAAGGAATCAAGTAGATCTGGAATGTGTACACCTTGCTCTGGCATAGTCAAATGTTCATAAGAAGGGCCTTCTAGAAAATTCCTTTTTTTTTGTTGTTGTCAACATTGATAATATCAAAATTATTACTATTGTTATTATTATTATAATATTAATGTTATGTTATATATATTTATTATTTCTATAAAAAGTGACAGCTGCATATCGTGAATTGACGTATGGATACGTGAAAGTATATCTAGTAACTTTTATAGGTCGACCTCGGTCGTCTTTGAATAAAGTACTTGTACGGATTTCCGTGGGTTCAAAACCATCCGGGGTCGACGGATTTGATTTTGAATGGTAAAAATCCTTAGCACGACTTCCTTCGGATGGAAAGTATAACAGTCGGTCCCATGTCGATTGCGGAATGTAAAAGAACCCTAGAAGATATGTAAAAATACCTTTCCTGACAAAATTTTTAGGCTCTTTCGCTCTCGATCATTGATATACTTTTTTTTTTCAGCAGCGCGTCTTACTAACCGTCCGGGTTATATTCTTATGTGCGTATACCCCGAACGGGTAGTAAGACGCGGTGATTATGATGATATATTCTTATGTACTAATTACGCCAATGGTTTTAGGGACTAGGAAGGCTATATTTGTAGGAAGTGTATCTGCATTTTCGTGGCGGGGGAGTGGAAAATCATTTTGGAAAAACTAACCGACTGAGATTCGAACCTCGATATTCCCGCTATCGTAAGTCTAGTCTACTACTAGAGTAGTGCGTTAGACCACGTGGCCACCGAAGTGGGTCTGATACACTTAACTAGCTGGTTCAGAAATTGCACGTTAAATACTTTAAACAAATAAATAAATACCTTTCTAGCTGTCAGAAAAGACCCTTCCAACAAAAATTGCACTATAAAAGTAACCTTATTACTGACCACAAGTTTTTGTGTATGTTTGTGCCAAGGAGCAGGTTTTTATTTTTGATTACCAGACAACTTTTACTGGACAGACATTTAGAAGAAAAAAAAAATCTTGTTTATAATATTCTTCCCTGCTCTTTTATTCCTCTCCAGTTTTCACCTTGTAGGCGTGACCTCCCAAAGTGCTGTCGGCAGAAATGCTCGGTCAAGTGGACGTGAGGTTAATCATGAGCCAGAAAAAACGGCCCACCGCTGACGTTTCAGCCCATGACACAAACATAACTTTTGTGGAATATACATTTTAAACTGTATACCGCTCGTTAAGTATACATTTATCTGTATTATATATCTGTTCTAAAAACCGCTGTGCCACTTTGGACATAGTAAATTCAGGGTTTAAATAATATAGCTCTTTGGCCTCCTACCTTAGGAACAAATATTTGTTGAACACGTTTCCAATAAACTGCAATTTTTTTTTAATCTCGAAGAGAAATTGGCAATCAACTAATTGTCTTGGTTATTCCTAAAGGTGTGTTTCAATGGAGCGTGTATAAAGGCCAGTATTTTTTTTTACAGTTTTTATAATAAACCTTTTTGGCCAAAATAAATAAAATATTGGCCCATTAGATACATTTAGTTTTATTTTCTACACATAGTAATCTCAACAGCTCTTGAATATTTATCACAGACAATTTGTACAAGACTTTTACTCTTCATTTAAAAAAAGTTCTGTTCAAATTACACGATGCCTGTGACAAATATTCAAGAGCTGTTGAAATTACAATATGTAGAAAATAAAATTAAAAGTAACTAGGGTATCCAAAGTATGTAGGCTTATTTACCTTCACCTGATATCGAACTAGTGTATCCAAGTGGGAGAGGTCAGGGGATCAACAACACCAACATAAATAATAAAATAGTATATGTTAATAATAATTAAAGACGTAACTCTCGCAGTAGACTGAAATACCGACGATGGTGAGATTGGGGCTAGAAGTTTTACTAAATAGTTTTCCACTCTCCCTCAACGCAAATGCGGTCACATGTCCTTCAAATTCAACTTTGACTACTGGCACGCAGTGACAAAAAAAAAAAAAAGAGATATTTTCCCCAAATCATATAGTGGGGCTTTCCCTGTAATTGACCTAAGGCCCGCGAAGAACGTAGTTGACCTTCACCGGGAATCGAGTTAAGATCCCCGAAGAATGTCCACTCTAACTCACTCTACCACTGTCGAGGATAGTGATTAAAATGCGAAGACTTTGTTTTCAAATACTGGTTTCACCACTCTCTTCTCGATGGATAAATGAATGTGTTTTCTATTCGGGATACATTTTGTTGGAATCGGCAGGTGCGGTTTCGAATGTAGGTCCCTCGTCTCTACCTATGTTTTCCCCAGGGTGCTATTCAAGGTAGAAGAGACAGAAGGTTATTGAACTATAATAATTATCAAGTGGTTATAATAGATTCGAAGAAAGTGTTTTGTGTGGTCGATACGTATAGTGCATTCATGATAAGTTTAAGCCACACCGCTGGCACAGACAAACAAGAAAGGAAATAAATTGAAAGTCTGACATTCTAGATCGGTCGGTAGTGCGTTTTTATACTTGACTAAAGGTTCCGAGTTCGATTCTCAGCGTGACCTAAAATGTTAATCTTTGGTGAACTTGGCGGTCCAACCTTTCGCAGTGACGGATGGGGGATTGGGAATTGTGTCTGTTATATAGTTAATAGTAAGTTGTTTGCTGAGATAACCAGTTGGTTCAAAGAATTCACCTTCTTTATAATAAATAAAAGACAGATCAACTCACACACATTATGTAAATAATGCATGGCCGTATTTCTTTCAGAGACGCATCGTATTTAGAGGAATAGTACATAAAATATGTTTTTTAGGGTGGTAAAGGGGGGTAAGATTCTACCTGTGGTGGTTCATGATAAAAATACCCCAACAGGATATATCATCAAATTTATTTAAACTTTAAATCACTCTTGAAACATTTAAAAAGGTTTAAAAACTTAATTAGTGTTGCAGGAGTTATGAATTCTGTGAGATACTAGATAATTTTATACGACTAATTTTAAAAGGTTACTAACCTAGGTAGGCATTTAGGATAATTACAAAAATAATTTGCTGATACAATTTTTAGACGGTGTTTTAAGCCTCCAAAATGCGTCGTGACCCTAATATTAAATATTAATTTATTATAAATAGAGAAACATCACAGTGTAATTTTATTGTCAGCCATTGAATATTAAATTACGTTTTATCCTAGAAGGTCCAGTGAGTTGTAACCAAACGTCGGATATGGAGGAAGATTAATAGCTGTGCTGATCCAAGATAACTTTCTGATGATTGATGGTGTGTCAAAGGGATCGATTGATCTTTTAGAACCACCGGTTCTATTCTTGGCTGGTATTGTTTTAAAGTAGATACATACGGTAGTAACGATTAAAAAAGTTTTAACTATCTTTTTTTAAGAGGAAAAAAAAAAGAAGATCGTTCGAATAGTATACCTGTGGTACGTTGATACGAGCATCGGAAATTAAGACTTGTAGGGGATAGTGAAAAAGATGAGTATAAATATAAAATTTTTGGTACTAAAGAAATATTCGCTCCTTGTGCGTGATATGAAGTAGTAACGCTTAAAATATAAGGTTTTTTTTGGGGGTGAAAATATTTTTGAAATAATACCATGTCAAAAAATATATCTATAATAAAGGTTGACTAGCGAAGTTATGATTCTAACAATAGTCTAGCTATTAAATACGTACTTCAAATGATTCACTTCATAACCCAACAAAAATAAGACCTTAGAATAAAAGAGATATATATGACAATATTTTTTACAATTCATTTTACTTAGTATTGTTCCTTAAAACGAGAGCTATATATAAACAATATATTAAAACTTTATTCACCTTGGTTTACTAATTAAAGGCAAGAAATCCAATACACAAAAGAGTATATTTTACAGTAAAAAGGTTGTAACTAACGACAATTTTTTTTTTGTAGTAGCTTCTTCAAGTTTTTCTAGTTTCAATTCTAATTCTAATCTAAAGCATCCCAATCACGTGGAGATACAACTGTGCGTCACAAAATAGAAACCAATTGTTTTCTATGCCACGATGAAATATCCATTAAATAATTATACCTGTAGAAACTGTGACAGTGAATTTTTTTTCCCCAGTCGATTTATGTATTTTGGTGTCGCGAAGTAGACAATGCTTACGCTTAAATAGAGGACTCAATGATTGTTTTAGAGATCTGATCATTTATATTATTTCCAAAATTACTTTTAATGGTAAACAAGGGCAATTCTTGATATGAACAATTAATTATAAATTATAATTATCTGGATTTGTTTTTAAAAGAGGGTTTAGTCTCATACTTAATTAAAAAGTATATTAATTACATATTTTTAATAGCAAAAATAATTATTAATGAAATATTGTATAAAAAATATGTTGAACTACAAATACTCAGTATTAATAGGTTTCAAAAAATTAATCTTAAGGATTACCATAGCAATAACAAATATTTAACGGTTAACAAAATACCTTTGTCAAAAATTGCAGTGCCAAAGTTTCTACGACAGATTTTTGCTATTGGCTATTAATTTAAACAATATGATTCTCATGTTAATTCTAAGTTTATTAAAGAAAATATCGGACAACTGAACATAAATACTGGAGAAAATGTCTTCCCATTAATTTCGAGTTTCTGTTGTGTCCCAATCTAAGAAATTATTTATCTGATGAAAAAGTGAAATACCTTCTTCAAAGTAAAGCGGATGTCACAGCCTCACAGGAAATATTATGAAGCATCGCTGCCGAAAGTTATGTTGGTAAAAACTAAGTCATTTATTTCAAAATAAAGATTAATTTGACTGTGATCACAAATAACTATTTTAATGATATGATCAATAATATATATTCATGAGTAATTACGTGCAATATTGATATACTCGTAATTTTAATTAATAATGATGATGATGATAATAATAATAATAATAATAATAATAATTTAAATGAACACAATCGTTCGTATTTTCTCATATTATTTACTATAGTTTGAAACAAAATGTTCAAAAATCGTATTTCTGATGTTTTGTCCATAAAAACATATTGTTTGGAAAGGAGCCACCATTAAAAATCAATTTTTATTCACACCACCTTCAAATGAATCCCCCTTCTTCCCCAAACATGTATAAAGTGCATGTAAAATACTACCTTTATACCTAATTTTAACAAAATAGGCCATTTCCGAAAGATTTGAGATCTTCAAAAAATCGGTCATCAATAAACTACCGCTATTCTTACATTAATTTTTGTTCGTAAAACTAGTATAAAGCATCCTTTATAATGTAAAACACTACCAGATGGCCATTTTGAAAAAAAATAATTGTTACGGCCAATTTTTAAAAACACTTTTATTTTCAAAAATTAGCCATTCGGAAAGAAACTACCATTAAATTCAGAGCTAGAATTAAAATTACTATTTTTGCTTGAGATATGACCATTAAACATCTTAAATATCAATTATTTTGAACGAACGCCATCAAACCGCTTTGGCTGGAACCCCAGATACAGACAGACAAGAAAAATTCAAAAAAATAATAATTAATTTGCGGGCCATGACTTTTAGATACATTATAATGTGGATACATTTTCTTTCCCCACAATTTTAATTCTCTCCACGAGAAAGTAAAAATAATTAGCATTTTATGTACATTAATATTTTTACCAATACTTTTGGTACAGTATTAAACAAGCTTTTTATTAAAAGCTAAAACCCCGAGTGAAAGTATGAAATTTTACAAAATACATTATTTATAAGTTGATCATGTAAAGTGCCTTTTCTAACAACCAACACTCTGAAGTGCTAACCAGATGTTAAATTGTTGTTTTTACAGATAGGTGACGACTCTCTTTAGCTTACTATTAAAGCTTTGTACTAACTAATGATTGGAACGACCGTTTATACTTTACAAAATATCAGGTATAGGCCTATGTTTCCGTTAAAAAAGAGCGGGAAGAGTAGACCTATACTTTGGTTAATTAATGGTCATCAAAGCAATACGCGATTTACGAAAATGTTAGGAACACTAGTGCATAATGAATATTCGGCTTATTCATTTTAGGGTTTATTTAAAATTTAGACTTAATTTTCAATTTATGCGCAATTATTTATTATAATTTTGTGACTAAATTTCTCACTCAACCGACCAAGGCGCATTTTTCTTTTGTTTTCCATTTCCTCGAATTGAATTATTATTTTTTTAGTTGGTAGATAATTTTCGTATCTTAATCCCGATTTTTTAAAATCTGATTCTTTGTAATTACCTTTCTTGTTTTTCTAATTCATGTGTCTTTTTATCATCTTTAATTTTTTCAATATTCTTTCCTCTTATTCTCTAGTGTAGGCCTAATTTGTTATTCCAGTTTTTCCTTTTCTCTTTAATAACTTTTCTCATTTTCCTCATTTTACAATGATAATGAGTGACATCACACATACACATACTCATATATATATATGTTATTCCCAAGAGCAGTCCTAATTCTAAAATGAAATATAGTTTTATAAAAAATGACAACCTGGACACGTAGATCGAATCCGGAACTTTCTTTGGCTTTTAAAGACTGCTCTACCACTGTGAGCAAAAAAATAACCCTGGATAAGAAACTTATCAGGATACATCAGTGGTAAACTATTGTCTCGCAAAGCCAAAGGTCCTGGTTTGATTCCTGTGTTCAAGGTTGTACATTCTCAACGGTATCTTGTCGTTTTGCGCAGTATCTGAGCAGCAATGCGAGGTGTCGCTGATTAAGGCCAGTGTTGTCGCTTAAAGTGTGATGTGATGTACGGGTCGTCGCAACAAGGTGGTACGTGACGTCATCATCTTGTAACGGACAGCGACAATCCCTTGGTGGCCTTGTCTAGGACATAGTTCGGGAATTGGCATACTTATGCAAATGTTGTGTTTGGAAGAAACAGGTTTTTTTTTTGAACGCCCCATCACCAAAGTCATTAAGGCGTGTTGGAAGGGAACGCAAGCTAAGTTCAATATGTTTGCAATTTTAAAAACAAAAAATATTTTTGGCCAAAATAAAATAAAAAGTTGCTTCAGTAGATTTACGTTTAATTTAATTTAATTTTCTACGCATGGCTATCTCAACAGTTGGTTTATATTAATTTGTCATGGTCATCGCGGGATTTGAACAGAACTTTTTTTTTCTTTCAACTTCCACTATGTTCATAACAAATACTCAAGAACTGTTTCGAGTGATATTGTTATCTGTAAAAGATTAAAAATGTATACTGAATAAATGTTTTATTTGGTCAAAAAGAGATATTTAATCAAAAAATTGCAAAACTCAACTTGCACTCCCTTTCACCCCGTCTTATCGACTTACTCTTAGGGGGAAGGTAATTTAGAAGAACTTCCCCCGCATTAGTATGGAGAGATGATGAATAAAACACAGTGGTAAAGCTTTGAACACAAGTAAAAGGAGTATTTTTTTGTCAAAATAAAATAATTTATCTATCAAAAGATGTTTGTATGGCTTATAATTTTTAAAAGTGGTTTGCAGAATCTTTCATATAAGTTTGAATCTGTTATCCTAAAAAGTTAGTATTTTGACCTATACTAGTTTTCTTAGCTCCAAAAAAATCACAATATAGAGAATAACTTCCCAGTGCGTCCAACCAAGATTCGAACCTTAACCTTACCGTCACCTGCAGCCAAGTATATTATGATCTTGACGCATTAGACCGTGTGACCATCGATGCTAGTTTAACCGTTATCAACACCTTACTTATCTATAGAACACCCAGAAAAAAGATCAAGGGCCAAACTTAAAATTAGCCGTGAAAAATCACAACTTGAACCAAATATACATTTAATTTATTATTATACAGATTGTCAGGCCAAGCTAATGTTTTTTCTTTATTCTACATAACTTTTGTAAGCAATAAACCTTACGTTGTGTTACGTTGTGTTGAGTTTTTATAACTGTTCCCTTCTAGAAATCCTCCCACGGTCCAAAGCCATTGTCCTGCTGACTCACGTACATGAAACTTAAAAGGACCTTCACCCAGTGTGCAAACCTGCCTCGCATAAAAATAGCACATGCTGCGTGCGTGTGCTGTGCCATACATGCATGCACATTATGAATGGGACAAGCGGTCTAACAACGTGGTTGTGGACGAACCTGTATTAGGAGACCATCATTGCCAGAAGGTATGCTACTTTCACCGTCTCTCATTATCCCGTGACACATTGTTTGCTTCTTGAGCAACACGTTTTCATCAGCGAGAGTACTGGTTATTTCTCAGTTTTTTACTGAGATAAATCTACAGTACAGCGTTTTAGGCAATTCGACCAGAGAAACAAAACCCCAATTAAAAGGAGTCTGTCTCGCGGTATTATGAATGTCTTAACATTTTATGAGAATTTTTTAAAATTCAGCTTTGATTGATGTACTTGATTCAAGACTAGGTTAAATGTGCCATGGTCACGGCAGTATTTCATTTGCCAAATGTTCTATGATATCAACAATTTTGATCTCTTTTTATTTTTATATTTAAACAACTAAAA
>CABFWB010000151.1:137957-154827 GCA_902151455.1 Timema bartmani | reverse complement strand
CAATTCGATTGGGGGGTACGCGTTGAATTAATGAAGGCACATTATAACGTACGGCTCCATTCAGTTACATTTTGAATAAGCCCGGAATAAGTTTCGTCTTACTTGATACGAAACAAAGCATCGCGCGTTTCTTTTATGAATTTATTCTCAATAATTCAAAATATCAATAAAATAATCTTTCAGGGCAACGAGCAAGGCTTAATTTTATGATTTAAGCGCATCATATGTATAAATATATATTATATATGTTGTTGTTTGCTAATGCTTTGGATCTTGGATTTCTTCCATTCTCCGTCCAGCGTCCCGATAGTATTTCATTAGAAGGTTGGTTTAGCCTATGAAGATGTGCAACTAAACAGTCGTACCCACTGGTTACTCGGAATAAAGATACAGATCTTCTTCGTGGAAAATCAGGAATCAGCTTTTTATTTTCAAGGATTGTGTTCCATTTTTTGCCTGAACAATTGTTTTTGAACTCTTTCACTAGTTTAGTCTTAAATTTAAGTTTGATCCGTAGTGTGGAAGAATATGTCATGTTTTTTGATTATCAATTGTTTTATTTGTGGAATATATATATAGTACCTACAGGACCTACAAACATATATATTTAGATAATAATACTGTAATAATAATAATAATAATAATTATTATTATTATTATTATTTTAAGATGCTGTAGTTTATCTCCAACTGAACAAAACACATTGATTACATTACATTACATTACATTACATTACATTACATTACATTACATTACATTACATTACATTACATTACATTACACAGCACACATCACACGCCACACATTACGTTATACATTACGTTACACATTATACATTATATTACATTACAGGGTAGGCAAGAGTCTGTGCATTTCATTTGACTCAAAAAACAACAATTCCGTACTTAATCCACCCTCACTAACTTTCTCCACACTTCCCTAATCCTTGCATACTCCCTTCGGTTCAAAAACATACATACACCGAGTCACGCATGCTCTTTTATTCTTAAAACTCTTATCATACATTCACAAAATGGCAACATAGAACATGATTTTAAAATAGGAGTGCTAGAACATATAAGGACACTTAATTCACATTTTGAATATCATTTTTCCAATTTTTTTGATCCCTTGCATCATCTAGTTTGAAATTATATCTCTTCACCGAACACAATACGTTGTGCGACCAGGTAGTTAGTGATAAACCTCAGGCCCCCAATTTTAGATAATTTTCGGGATAAGAATGCTATCCATTCTTTGTACGTGTACGTGTGAATATATATGTAAACTCGCTTTGCTCGTTGGGGGAGGAGCCCCCAAATCCCCAGTAACTTTTCTTTGCAAGTGGATGTAAACTAATGTAATTCCAGCGTTGTTTTGAACGTAAATACTTAAAGTTACCGATATTGTATTGTATTTTTCACACATTATTTTAGTTTCTCCATATTTATAGGGAAGCTAGAATCGTCAAATTTGGCACGCTTATGGCAATAGGATATGCCAATATGTCTGCCAAATTTTATGATTCTATCTGTCCTATAAATGCGTCAAAAAGTTTTTAAAAATGTGTGGAAAATGTGAAAAATTTACATAAAATCAAAAAACCTATCTCTATCTAAGGTATAACTGATGGAGATACAACAAAAAGTAATAGGAGCAAACTTGTGGGGCTCGCCAAATCCATAGTTGCTGGTGTAATCCGTTTTTGATAGGTCTTACCGTTTAGCCACAAGAGACCTCCAAAGAAAGGTCCGCACCAACTTTAAAGTTGTTCCGCCATTTTGAATTTTTTTCGGGGGTTAAAAATTAAATTTTTTGCAATTTTCACGTCGGTTACAGGCTAGAAGCTATAAGTTTGCCAAATTTCAAGTTTCTAGCTCATCTGAAAGTGGGTAAACATTAATGTCAGTGAGTGAGTGAGTCAGTGAGTCAGCCATGTGGTTTTATAGTAGTATAATATTTATACAAATATAATTAATATAAATAAACATTTCTCAAGTATTGTGATATCAATTTAAAAAAAGGAATGTGCGTTGTGCTCAAACAACTTAACAAATTTTAATTATTTGCATTTAATTTTCTATCTTCCTCATTCTTGTCCTCATACGGTGCACAACGTACTACCCATCCGGGCTACCCGCATATTTACACCAATGGAGTAAGAACGAGAAACATAAAATTTGGATTAAATAAACTCACACAATCATGGAAGGAGTGTGGGAAAACACTTGAAAAATACCACCCTTATTATAACCGGTTGGTAATCGAACCCCGACCGGAAATCCGATCAAGAGAGAGAATGACGTCTTAGTGCATATTTACACCAATGGAGTAGGAACGAGAAACATAAAATTTGGATTAAATAAACTCACACACTCATGGAAGGAGTGTGGGAAAACACTTGAAAATTACCACCCTCATTATAACCGGTTGGTAATCGAACCCCGACCGGAAATCCGATCAAGAGAGAGAATGACGTCTTAGTGGGACCATGATTGGGTGGTTATTAGAATTATTATTATTTTTCCGTTAACTTAATTTAATTTTCTTACATGATTTTACTAAAAATAAAATTCGTTTATACGTAATTATATTTAGTTACATAGCAGTATTTAGATAACATGTTTCTTTAATTGCTTTTATTTGTGAGTATAATTCTTTAATTAAGTTTTTACAAGCAAATAAAACGAATTTCTAAAGACTTTTTTTATTTGAGCACTACTTCACAAAACACGAATGTTCACTGGGGAAATCCGAACCAGATTTTTTCTCCAATAAAAATATATCTACACACACACATCTTACGCCACCGCTCATAAAAACCGATAACCTATCATTATTTTAGGTACACACCAGTGAGATCAATAGTAACACTATCTTATCTGAAAGGAAAATATTAAGGTAATTAATTAGTATTTGCTTGGAGAAAGAACGGGAGAGTACGAACTATACTCCAAATTTCATTGGGAGAACTTGATCTGACAGTTAAAGACGTTAGAAGATTCCAATTTCACGTCAAGTCATGTGATCTGTAGGTATAATTTTTTTTAAATAAATATTATAAACTATAAAACTACACTAATAGTATGGTAACATATTATCAACTTTGACCGCAAGAAAGGTGTGTGTATTATATTAAAGACCCTTCCTATGAAAATTGGACTGTAGGTCTAGCACTAAAGTTTAAAGGTCTCCTATGTCGTCTCGCTGTGCAGGAAATATGGAAAGAAAGGAAAAACACAAACAGTTATTATAGTGAAAGGATAATAAAAACTATTCTCTTCGCATTTTTTGTTAAAAAAAGGGGGACTGCAGAGTGGCTTTATTACATTTTACGTTATCGTCCATTTCTTGCAAAATTTAATAGGAAAGTTATACTTCGCCGACGCACATTTGGACTCCGCCGCGACGCTTTTGGTAGAATAAAAACAAGCCTCTCCCCAAGTTACCATTCTAACATAAAACTATACCTGGAAGGAGAGGAGTGTGTGCTTCTAGAGAAAGTGATGGAGAATTTTAAAATATACTCACGGGTATGCCGTAACGAGAGACTTCTGTGGGCTTAACCTAATAAGTGTTTCCTGGACTTTTGTGTTCGAATACCGGTAAAAGGGGTGCGACCAAGGAGAAAAGAGGTGTAATCTGACACCCTTCCCTCCCCAAGACCGCAAATAATTTTAGTAAAAACTCAAAGCATATGAAGTAGAGCAAAATATTGAGCTCTTAGAATGTATAAGCTACATTTTAAGGTATACCACTACACACATCAAAAGTGACCCTAAATTTGTAAAATGCTAATAGTATATAAATTATTGGTTTGTATGTAAGTTCACCTAAATTATTTAAATCGATGCCCTTAGTTACTATGAAAAAAATATCCAACAAGCTTCTAGATACATTTAACATTCATACATTTATTTGTATTTCTGAGGCACGGGAGAACAGTGCCCCAAGTTCCCTTTAACCCCGAAGTTACATTTTGGAAAGAGCCTTGGTTGAATTCCTGCCCCAAAGTATATTTCTGGCTGCACCACTGTCTAGTAGGGCGCTTAAAATTAATATTTATTGTTTCTTGTACACACTAGTGAGGTTTCCGCACCTAGTTAAGTACTTAATTCATTACAAGTCAAATATTACCGTGTGTACGACCAACAAACATGGCGATTATTAATAAAACATGTAGCTATCATGGAAACTTGTGCGTAATTTGGGCACAGCTCTGAAACAAATTGATGGATTTTGTTCAAACTTTATATTTAGTTTTTATAAGGGACTTTTTTTTTCATTTCGACCCTAGCCCACAAACAATGTCTGTGCCCTAACCCTTGAATTATGGGTAGTTTATTGATGAGTGATTTTCTTTAACTACACATTTTTCGAAAATTGTTTTAACGTTTTTGTTTGGACTCAATATTTAAGGGGTGTTTTACCTGACAAATAACACTATATACTTTTATTTTGATAAAAAAATCGTGAAGAAGTAGTTTACTGATGAGTGATTTAAATTTTTTTTAAATATTATGAAACTTACTATAGCAAATTTTCTGACACGGCAAACAAAACTACATACTTGGATTTTGGGAGAAAATTTGTTTAAAGGTAGTTTACTGATTTTTTTAAAATTTGAATATTTTAAGAAATGGTTCTAGCGATTTGGTTTAAAATTGGTATTTGAAGAATATTTCATACCATTATAAATCATGTTTGTTGATTTTTCTAAAATAAATTAAATTAAGGGTAGTTAATTTAAGTTATGACAATTTTAGAATATTTAAAATATTTCGAAAGTTGCCTTTAATATTAGGTTCGAAATGATTGTCTTGGAATATTTTTTCATGGGTAAATATAACTACTATGCATATTTAGGTATATTGATTTGTTTTTTCCTTTGGAAAATAGTCTAAAGTTAAATAAATTTATTCAATTTAGTTACTTGCCTTACTAGTTATAACAATAAACGACATAAAACTGTGACACGCCTCAATGAAAGATTTCGTTAATAAAACTAGTGACATGGATAATTCTAATCCCACGCCGTTTGACACTCGGAGAAAGGCGTCAGTCTCGTATAGTCGGATTTACTGTTGACGACCGGGTATACAGAGGAGGTTATTCTCAAAGGTTTTTCCACTTTTTCTTTCTCTCTCTCTCTTTGCCTCCATGGATTCAATTCTACACCGACATTTTTTTTGGTCAAAATAAATATTACTGCCGTACAAACATATAGTTTAATTTTCTTCACATGGTGATATAAACAATTCTTGAATATCTGTCAAGGGTGTCCTAGAATTTAATGACAACTTTTTCAGTTCATTTGAAAAGTTTGCCATCTAGTGTTGCTATGGTTAACTTTGATGGTCTTGTGGGAAAAGTGCTTGCCTCAAGATCCGATGTTCGTGAGTTTGACCCCAGCCGAGGTCGACGGTTTTCTTGAGCGATAAAAATCCGTAGCAGCACTTCCTTCGGAGGGGAATTAAAGCAATCGGTCCCATATAGATTGTGGTATGTAAAAGAGCCCTGGAAGGTATGTGAAAAAAATGTTCCCGGCAAAATTTGTAGGCCATTTTGCTCTCGCTCATAGAAAATCTCGCATGGTGATATAATCAGTCTGTTCAGAAAGTGCACGTTAAATACCTCAAATAAATACAAATGAAACAGTGTCGTTATGCTCATGACAGATATTCAACAACAATTTTTCACTCTAATGCGGAATCATTTATTTCAAGATACCCTTCTCAGCTATTTTTCTTAGATCCATTTGCTAATAATGGTCGTGTCTAACGTAATAAAAAAAAAGAATAAATATGTCCAATGACATTATTACGACGGAATTATCCTGTCCTAATTTCCCTTGAGTTGATTCTAAAAGAGCACTTAAAATAAGTATTTCTTTTGTAACAATGAGCTGAAATATATGAATAGCTAAATTTTAAATTATACCTTAAATAATTCTTATTTAAAATAGAGTGTAGGCTATAGAAACTTGAGCTGTAGCTTAGTAATAAAACATTTTTATACCCACTATTAATTGATTCTCTCTCCTAAAAATATAATAACTTTTATTTATTCCCAAACATATTTTATCTGTGGGATCACCTTTAGAAAAATGTTCTCCTACTAGATAAGTAGGAAAGGTGGTTCAAAACTCTCATATTGTACTGTTTTCAGTTTCTTATCAACATATTTAAAATGTTTTGTTTAACGACTCAGCAAGCACTTTATAGGACTCGAAGCTTGGGGTTATTTTTAAATCTCTTTGTTTCACCATCTCTACCATTGTCTTCTTGTTTAATTTATATATTTTTTGTCTTTTGTTCTTAGATATTTTCATTTTTTGATCCCTCCTACAGTTTGTAAATCTCTTTTTTCCCCTCTTTCTATTGTATTCTCTTTATCCCTGTCTTTCTTTTAGTACTTGTACCATTTAATCTTTTCTTTTTTTTTTTGATTCCCCGTGTTCCTTTCCGCATTCCTGTTTTATATTCCTTACTTTTAAGGGCCAAGAATCTTTGATACAAATTTTATAACTTGTCAAACAACACTGCCAATTTATTTCTTCAAAAAAACAAACTTTGGCTATTTCCTCATAGATCACAACGTTGTTGCATTATTTTTGTAACGTTACACAACATTATTTATGAGTTTAGTTGTATTGTCTGATTTACAACCTGATGATTGAATAATTCTTCTTACCCGCCTCGGTGGCGTAGTTGGCTAACGCGCTAGTCGTGTTGAGCCCGACTGCAGAGGACGGGGAGATCGAGGTTCGAATCTCGGTCGGGTGAACTGGGGGTGGTTTTTCCTAAATGGTTTTCTACTCTCTCCCTCCACGCAAGTGCGGGTTCACTCCCTTTAAATTCAACCTTTCCAATTCCTAATCCACTAGCGTAATTAGTACTTAAGCGTATAACCCGAACGGGTAGTAAGACGCGGTGCTAAATAATAATAATAATAATAATAATAATTTGGTGAGTGGTATAATATGGGAACCATGATTGAACTAATTAGTGGTCCGTGGAAAAGCGTAGAACCGGACAAAATATAATAGAGCTAAACACAGCCGCATGGCTTCTTTGGTGCTGACAGTTAACAGCTGACTTCTGACAGTCAACATTTAGGTATATACCTACATTTTGACTGTCAGAAGTGACAGCTGCTAAACACATGTTTTTTGCAGATCATATGGTTTGGCGTAGGGATACATAATTTGGTCTGGTAGCTATTCAAAGCCATCAGCTGTGAGCTGTCAGTCAGCACCAAAGAAGCCATGGGGCTACTGTACCTACTCTATGGCATTAGGAACTCGAAATTTCATTGCCGCACTTAAAAAAGTACACCACCTAGCCCTATCTTGAGCTAGTACAGTCCACCTCATTACACCCTATTCCTATCTTAAGCTAGTTCTATCCAGTCCACCTCATTACAACCTATTTCTTTCAGGTCCATTCTAATGCTATCCTCCCATCTGTGTCTAGTTCATACCATTGGTCTCTTCCCATTGGGTTTGCCAATCAATACCCTGAACACGGTTATAGATTCTTCCAATCGCACTTCATTTCATGCCCATCGTAATCTGTGAGACCTGATTATCTTAATAATGTCGTGTTATGAGTACGTGTACGTAGCTCGTCATTATATAACCTCCTCCACTCTACAGTGGCCTCATCCCTTTTTGGACCAAAAATCTTCCTAAGCACCTTGTTATCGAAAACCATAAATTGGTTTTCGTCATGTAAGGTAAGATACCATGTAACTTGAAACACAAAAATCCTAATAAATAAATGGTACGGAACCCCGCACGGACTTTCTCGATCTACTGTTTAGAAATGGAGATATTTACTCATAACTTGTAATATATGTGAAACTAAATAGCAAACTAACAAACAAAAGCATAAATTGCACTATAATTATGTAAAACATTTTGAGTCCCGGTTTTAAATTCAATATTTTTATTTTTAAAGAATTAATGCCCTCATTTGTATGCTTGGACCAATAAAAAAAAATTAATATTGGGTCCACAAGGGTCAACACTTCGTATTAAAATTTCTTCTTCCTATCGACATTTTATTAGGTGCTGCACATCTTCAGGTCAGCGCATTGATATTAAATTCCTCATTTATAAATTTTGACCAATAAAAAATGTAAATATTGACTATTGAGTCTAAAATGAAGATAGATCATTGCTGTACAAACATTTATCCTAAGAGGTTTAAGAAAAAATAACATATACTTTTTGGGAGACTTATATTTAATTACTCTATGGCATTGGAGAATGATTGCGTTAAATTTTAGTATATCTTTGCAACCAAAGCTCACAAAATTGTATTAATATATTTGCCAATATCTCAGAAACTGTTGGTTTTTATAAAAATTTATTTCGTATACAAGTTTTTTATTTTTAATAGTACTACAATTTTGCAATGATAAGTTATTTAGTATCTCAAATAGTTGCGGAGATACGGAAATTTCCGCATCTGTAAAGCAACCTAAAATTCATTTGCATGGGAAAATAAAAATAGCCAGTTTATTTATAATCTTAATCAACGCCTAGATACGAATTTTAATCAAAATCGTTTGAGCAGATTTTGAGAAAACCAAATTTTTCTCTTTTCGCCCTTCAGTAAACTACCCTTAATTTTAAGTTTTTATAGACACACAGACAGACGGCATTGCAAAGACTATTTTTTAGGGTTCGGGGGGTCATGAGACGTCGACATCCATCAACATTTCAGGTTAGTTTTTTTTTACGGTCGCAATACTTAAACTTTAATGTCCAAAAAGTTAAAAAAATTCATATAATTGCGTATAGATTGAAAGTTATTGATTTTATAAAAATATGTTTCGGATAAAATATCTGTATTATAAATATATATACATATTTGTAATGCTAAGTAATTTCATATCTCAAATAGTTTCGGAGCTATTATAAAAAATGTTAATTGACGCATCAGACCGGAGCCCTTAAAGCCATTTTGCCGAAATATTGAGGGTAGCCATTTTGTTTGGAATATTTATTAATGTTTATAAATGAAATTTAATCAAAATCGTTAGAGCCGATTTTGAGAAAATCGACTTTTTCTCTTCTTGCTCTTCAGTAAACTACCCTTAATTTTAGGGGTAGATATCCAATTCCAAAAAACCATCGGGGCAATCTTATGAAAACCCTATATACCAAGTTTTAGCCCGATCGGTAAAATAGTTTAGGCTCTAGTTGGAGGTACAGACAGACAGACAGACAGACAGACGGAAATTCAAAAATCACTTTTTCGGATTCAGGGAACCATGAAACGTCAAGATTAATCAAAATCTTGAGTTCAATTTTTTTGACGATCACAATACTTTCTCTACGTGTAAGATAGCGAGAAAGTAGTGTAAGATTGTCATCACACCCTTTATATAATATGATCTCTATAACTTTGGTACTATTGTCAATAACCACAGAACACTACTAGTTTTAACTAATTTTACGGGTAATTTAGTGGAAATCCTAAAAATTGAATATCCAGGAAAAAGATTTTTTTTCATCAAACATGATTTAATGAGTATTTTTTTAGAAATATTTTAGTAACTATATCGATGCCCTCAATAGGTTGTATTTTTTATTTTTATTTTCTTGTAAATCGTATAATTTGTACAAACTATATGTGTGTAAAAAATAATTATAATTAATTTTGTTTATTAGTATTGTTTGTATAACGTTAATAATTAAAGAGATATTTCATATGCAGTGGGGTAGTTGGTAGTTTGTGGTACACATATTGATGAACCACACGAGCACTGCACCAAACTAAACACTTTCATAGTGGTGCACACATCATGATGAACGACATGAGGACAGCACCAAATTATTAGTCGTGGAGGTCAGAGAGGGTGCTTACGAGTCTTATAACCGTGCCTTTCTTTTACTTATTTACATTCAACATCTATCACTGATGGAAGAGGTGGGTTTTCAACATCTACTTTATCCTCAGTTAGCTGATAACCTAAAACACTGCTCGTATAAGCGAGACGCTGATTTCCAATGGTCCATGGGAGGCTGTCACCCAGTCCCCCGTGGAATGTGGTTACACACATCTCTCGAAACCACAGTATGTTTAATATTGTGTTATTTAATTTGTATATACTAATCTTTTTCTTCTTCTTTTTCCAGGTATGTTTCGCGAAATGCGACAACCCGTCACTTTAAGGTCACAATAGTGTCGGGACATGATTAAATTTTCTCTCGCACTTCCCTTCTGGGAAAATCAGAACATGCATATGGGCATCTGCAGAAGGATGAGGTAAAATATAATATTTTGCTATATATAAATGGCTTGTCTTTACTAACCGCCGGATCGAAAACACTTGATTAAATTTCAATAAATAATATTTAGTTTTATAGCGTAGCAAATGTTTTAAAATAATTTGTTTAAGGTGGCCACATAGGTCAGCAATAAAGTATCACAACCGCACTTTGTCGTCAGGTATGTTTCGCGAAATGCGACAACCCGCCACTTTAAGGTCACAATAGTGTCGGGACATGATTCAATTTTCTCTCGCGCTTCCCTTCTGGGAAAATCAAAACATGCATATGGGCATCTGCAGAAGGATGAGGTAAAATATAATATTTTGCTATATTTAAATGGCTTGTCTTTACTAACCGCCGGATCGAAAACACTTGATTAAATTTCAATAAACAATATTTAGTTTTATAGCGTAGCAAATGTTTTAAAATAATTGGTTTAAGGTGGCCACATAGGTCAGCAATAAAGTATCACAACCGCACTTTGTCGTGTAGATAAGAAATATGGGAAATAAAACTCAAGGTAAAGAAAGATCGCTTCAATTTCTCAAATATCTTAAAATTTTCTGTTATGAGTCTATAAACAAACTATTGTATTTGTTGGAGGAAGATTAAATCTAGAGCCCCTTTTCATCAAGCCTAGTCTTATAGATCCGCAAATATGATTAAAAAGTATTTGAAAATAAGTTAATGTCACATTTTCACATACTTTTTTTGATCAATAAAACTCAAACCATAGGGTTGTTAAGGAATAAGAGCCCCTTTGGAATCCTTCGACTTTATTTTGACGTGCACCATGTTTGGATATAAAGCATCGTAGAATCAAATATTGCGTTAAAGCTGAACGTCTGCGCGTCAATTTCTCGCTTACCGAGGTGGTCCCCTTAAACTTATGCAACTAATATATTTTAATGTTTCTTTACATAACCCTATTCACACGTTCAAAACTTCATACTCTGCAAAGGGAAAAAACTTTATATTTTGTAATCTTATGAATATGATTCACTTTAGTCAAACAAAATTACAAATTTACCGTTTTGAAAAGTGATTCAAGGCTAGGGTTTAAAATTTAAATTGAAATATGTTCCCGGAAGGTACCAGGAAACTTTTGGTGCGCTTCCTCAAATCTCTACCCCAACATGTGCGTAACATGATAAATCCTCCTCCCCTTAGGTAGGTGTTTGGAAGTTGAATATTGAGGTACAGTGGAAGCCATGGAAGTGTTGAAGAAGGAAGGGAGAGAGAGATAATAACAGATTAAGGTGGGATCGTAGAGAACGCCAGAAGAGGTCAGTGATATTGCAATTTTTACAGCAAAACTTCTTTTTTTGTCAGAATAAATCAAATATTGCTCCAGTAGAAACTTAGGGTCTAATTTTCTTCGCGTGGTGATACCAACAGTTCTTGAATATCTGCCATGACCATGGCATAATTTGACCAAGATTTTTTTTAAAAATCTTTATTTAAAACGTATATGAAAACTATTTAAAAAACTGTTCAGAATACTATGTGTGAAGAAAAATTAAACCAACCCGCTTCGGTGACCGCATAGTCTAACGCGTTACTCTCGCAGTAGACTAGACCAGTGGTTAACAACCGGTGGTCCGCGAGAGCCTCGGGAGTGGTCCGCTAGTCAAAGTGCCCACCCAAAAACAAGCAAAATTTGAGTTACAACTGGTCTATATCGTGGATATTTTCTCCCATTTTAATCACCTAAATTTGCAGCTACAGGGTTCTGGAAATTAAAAGTTGGAAGGTGTCGCCAACATTTTTGTGTATGAAGACAAACTTCGCGCATTTCTGTGAAAAATTGATCTGTGGATTGACAAAGTTCAGGAGAAAAACTATTCAGCATTTCTGTCGTTGAAAGCCCTTGCTGACGATAAGAACTACGCTACCGTCACAGATGAGGTCCAACATAACGTGTTGTGTCATTTACAAATAATCAAGGACGAATTCATACGTTATTTTCCAGAATATGGCAAAAATGAAAGTGAATTCATTAAGAAACTAATTTGAAATCCTTTCAATGTCAAGCCCAAGGACCTTCCTGATGAGATCAAAGAAGAGGTGATCAAACTTCAAAACTGTAGTTACTTCAGGGATTTATTTGAATCTGGTGTAAACATGGGAGAGTTGTGGTGTAAGAAGGCAATATCTTACCCAAATATTCGGCGAGCCACCTTACGGTATCTGATGGTGTTTTCGACAACCTTTTTGTGTGAACAAGGATTCTATACTTTACTTTTAATCAAAAACAAGCAAAGAAATCGGCTGGACGCAAACAATGACATGAGATTAGCTTTGAGCAAGAGTAGGCCTATAACACCAATAATGTCTCAATTGGTGAAACAAACTCAAGCTCAGAAATCACACTGAAAATCTTAAGAAATACAGTGAGTTTCCTGAAGTTCCTAGGCTAGGTGAAGGATGTTGACCGGGGGTAGGGGTGGGGAGGAGAGTGGTCCGCGGCCACCTAAAGGCTGGGAACCACTTGACTAGACTGCTGATGAGGAGATCGAGGTTCGAATCTTGGTCGGGTGTACTGACAGTGGTTTTACCAAAGTTGTTTTCACCTCTCCCTCCATACAAATGTGGGTACACTTCCTTTAAATAAAATCTTCCTAATCCCTAAAACTAATAGCGTAATTAGTACATAAGTGTACGACCCGAACGAGTAGGAAGACGCGGTGCTAAAAAAAACAACCAAATATCAATGGAGCAATATTTGATATATTTTGACCCAAAAAGGTTTTCTGTCATAAAAACTGCAAAAATACGGATCATATCTCGCGTTACCTTCCATCTCACCTTTAAATACGACTATGATATTTTTTTAACTTTATTTTTAAACAAAACTAGGTTATATTATAATGGTGTAAGTTTACATTTTTTAGAAAATCTGTCTCGTGTGAGTTTTTAATAAAATTAAATATGAATTTGAAGCTCATTTTTCCAAACACACCCTCAAGTTACCCACTATCCGTGTAATAGTTACACGTGCTCTTAAAATCTCGAGATGGATTTTGCTCGCAAATACAATTTTCCTCTGCATACCTCGTATATGCGAGAAAGTAAAAAAAATAAAAATACGGCGAGCGACCAAGATGAAAAGAGACGATCGATGTCCCTTTTCATCGCAGCAATATTAATACTATTCCTTTCCACGGTTGATATTTCCAGTTATTTTTTCAAAGTTTGAAAACGTCCTTGTGATACTTTGTTGTAGAGCAAAGGAGGTATGTTTTTGCAACTCTAACACATTTTATTTTTTAATTATTTTATTACCCGCTTCAGTGGCCGAATGGTCTACTCTTTAAAGCGTCACTCTCGTGTTATACTGGCCTTGCTGATGACGGGGAGATCGGGGTTAGAATCCCGGTTGGGTCTATACTGAGGATGGTTTTCCCTAAATGGTTTCCCATTCTCCTTCCAAGCAAATGCGGATATATTACCTCTATAATGCTTCCTCCTTCATCCCTACTTCATTAGAATAATTATCACATAAGTTTATAACCTGAACAGGCAGTAAGACGTGGTAATATTTAAAAAAAAAGTGGAGAGGAGACAAAAAAATAATTAAAAAAGTTGATATAAACATGTGTTCCATTTGACCTTGTTTGCGGGTTACAACCAAGTGATTCCATTAAACTTTTTTTATTCCATACTCTATCTCTTTCACCCGCCTTGGTGGCGTAGTTAGCTAACGCGCTAGTTTCATGTTGAGCTAGACTACCGAGGATGGGGAGCTTGAGGTTCGAATCTCGCTCGGGTGAACTAGGGATGGTTTTATCCTAAATTATTTTCCACTCTCTTTCCACGAAAATGTGGGTTCACTTCCTCTATATTCAACCTTCCCAATTCCTAACCCATTAGTGTAATTGGTACTTAAGCGTATAACCCGAACTGTAAGGCGCGGGGCTAAATAATAATATACCTAATAATAGTAAATAAATCTATATCTCTCGATCATTTAGCTATGTATGTTCTATGGGTTATTCGAAACAACTGGTATTTTTGGAAGCGTGCAACATTCTACAACTCGACGACTGAAGACTTGCATTCAGGCCAAATGTGTTAATTTTTATCACTTCCTATAATGTTAAGCAGCTCCATATTACTGTAGCTTAAACATGACTATAATACAGAAACAAGGTCAAATGGAACACATGTTTGTATTAACTTTTTACATATTTTTTTTGTATCTCCTGCCCACCGTTGAAGTGGATCCCACATGTCATCATACACCCTGTATAGACAATGGTCACCGCTTAGTGTGAAATGTTGTCTTAGGCCAGAAATAATAACATTTGGATAACTGATTGATGACAATAATCTGTAGTCTCATCTTTAGGGATATCACCAGTCCAGTATTACATGTCTTGTGGCCCCTCGTCTCCAAGCAAAAGGGTGGGTGAATGAATCTATATTAAGTCTTTTTTTTTTTAGTCGCAATTCAAGGCAAATACCAACATTATTGAAAAAAAGTTCCTTTTATATATTTTGGTAAATGTGACAAACTTTCACATTTCTTCCCAGTTTCTCAATACATAATTTAGCCTCTCTCTCTCTCCTGGTTAACCTGTCATTGCTAGGAATGACGAGTGTTTTTTTTCCGCTGTTTTTTAACCATTTATCGGATTGTAGTCATATATATATATATATATATATATTACTATTAGGCTAGGGATGAGGAAGGGAAAATTTAGATTAAATTTATCCTCCTTTGCGTGGAGGGAGAAAGGAAGAACCATCCTCGGCACACCGGACAGGAATTGGACAGGACGAGCTAGACATTTATACAACGTGACTACCGGCAAAGTAAATTAAGAATTTGAAGTTTCAATTATTATTGTTTTAAACGTATTTTAAAATTGGATATTGCTATTACCATAGAATTAGATTTTAAACATGAATAATTAATTCAGGAAAACTTTGTTCCATAATTAGTTTTTTTAATCCCCGTGTCTTACTAACCGTTCAGGTTAGACGCATGTGATGATTACTCTAATGGAACAGGGATGAGAAAATAAGCATTTTAGAGGTAATTTACCCACATTTGCGTGGTTGGAGAGTGGGAAATCATTTAGGGAAAACCACCCTCAGTAGACCCGACCAGGATTCGAAACTAGATCTCCACGTTATCAACAGGCCAGTCTAAGACGAGAGTGACATCTTATACCATTCGGCCACTGAAGTGGGTCTGTCCACTGCTGAAATATGTGCCACATGTTATGGTACAGCTTGTATACCTCTAATTTCATAGGAACGGTTCTTATCTGACAGAAGTTTACTTTCAATTCATACGCCAAGTCATGTTATCTGAAGCTATCACTTTATTGAAATAGTAAAATGTTATCAATTTTGGGTCGCAAAAAAGTTTGTATTTTCTAAATGTTCCTTTCTATAAAAAAATTCGACCTTTGCTCTAAATCTTTTATTTAAAAAAAACTGCTTGAACTTAAATAATCTTATGGTGGGAAAAATTCTTGTACAATTGACAGCTATTTTCGAGTAACGTGAACATGCCAAAACTTGCGTGTAAAACTTAAGGCGTGGCCGAAGGGAGCGCGAGTAATTTTACAATTTTTATTGCATTGCATTTTTTTGGCCAAAATAAATCAAATATTTCTCCAGTAGCAACATAGAGTTTAGTTTTCTGCACATGCTAATATTAACAGATCTTGAATATCTGTCAAGGGGGTCATAGAATTTTGTCAACACTTTTCAAATAAAGAAAAAAAGTTTTGAAAAAATTCTAATGCACCCTTGACAGATATTCAAGATCTGTTGATATTAGCATGTGCAGAAAATTAAACTCTATGTTGCTACTATAAAAATATTTGATTTATTTTGGCCAAAACATTTCAATTCTATAAAAACTTTAAAAATACTTGCGCTCCCTTTACTCTGCGAGTTTTAAAGATATACCTTTTAAAACAAAAACCATAAATACTTAAATAATTCTAAAAACAGTCCTATTTGTCACAAAATTATCATTTTTATCTTCAAGTAGTTTTTTAAACGTAATTTTTTTTATAAATCCTCTAAGACCTAGGCTATTTATTTGTCTTGGTCACGAAAATTGCCTGTAGGAGTCTTCCTGCCAGGATGTAGTTTAATAAAGTCCGTGGTAGCATATGTATATCTGGAATAGGAAACAAGAAGAAAAGTAAAGTTAAAAAGCAAGTCAATGTTGTCAGGGCGCAATTATTAAAGTAACTATGTAAACTCGTCAGAGGAAGAGGGAAAGGGTTTCCATCACATAGACGAGAGCCCTCTCAGGGCGAACCTCTTTCTATTTTGTACATTAGCGTCTAAGTGTGATAGTGCTTAGGCCTGCATGCAAGAACTTGACTAAGTGGATGCTTTGTTGACACTAGCGTGGGTTTGCTTGCGTCATCATAGGTTAAAAGGTGGAGCGATAGTATGCTCGGAACCATACTATCGCTCCACTAAGCATTCACTATACGTTCTTGCATACGTCCTTTAGACTGCTTAGGTGCGTCAAGCTAAGATGCAACCCGCTTCATAAAATAGCTTCGAAATCTCCAAGCAGGCAAAGTCGTTAAAGAAATGGCGACCTCC
>CABFWB010000151.1:109543-131531 GCA_902151455.1 Timema bartmani | reverse complement strand
AGGATTTTGTTTAAAAAAATACGTTAAAATATATACCTTGACCTTTTCTTGTTTTTTTTTCTATCCCATCTTTAAAATATATAAAGGGATGAAGGTCACTCGACGTTAATATTATAAAACAATGCTATACAACTGTTGCTGCCAGGAGAAAATTAATATAGTGATGTCCAAAATACTGAATCCTTTTGTCCTTGAAAGAGAGAGAGTTAATTACCGTATAAATGTGTAGTGGTTGGAATAATGTACGTGTCTGGTGCGAGATCCTATGCTCATTAATTCTTCATTGTTTCAACAGTTGGTATCACTTGTAGTGGCGACATTGCATGAGAACTAACAAATTACCGGCACAGTCGGCCATTTGGATAGCGTGTCTGATTCTAGATAAGGAGGCAGGGGCTCATTACTGACCGGCCGCTTCCTTCAAGCGAATGCTGGCACAGTTCTCCTTACGTAACCTTATCTTAATTTCCTGATTTTATTACTAAGTTTTTTTTTTGTCACCGCGTCTCACAACCCGTTCGGGTTGGTATCTACTTATGTGTACAAAACATGTAATGTGTTGCGAATGAGGAAGGTTGAATTTAAAGAGAGTACACCCGCATTTATATGAAAAACAGTTTCGTAAAAACCACCTTCCATACACCTAACCGGATATTGAACCACGATTTCCCGGTCATCGGAAATTCAGTCTATTGCGGGAGTGATACACCATAAGGCGTAGACTATTCTACCACTAAATTAATAAAATATATAAATGTTTTCCAAAAATGAAAGTAAATGTATTTTATCAATATATTTAACACCATAGTTAGTTATAACTTAATTTAAGAACTTAGCATTGTAGGAAATGTAACAAAGTTTTCTTGGAGAGAGTATGGAAAATATTTCATAGAAAACAAAACCTTAATCTACCCTTGAGGAATTAAAAATCGAGTTTTAACGTCTGGGATCAGAGTTGAGCGTGCCAGTTGAACACTCTGGCACGGATATAACTCTACAGATTTAGATAAACTGCTCAGTGTTGCAAGTTATTAAAAGCAATGTCTCCTCTTATTTCTTTTTAATTTGATTTTACGTAAATAAATTAACAAAGAAAAAGAAAAAAAGTAATTACATGATTGAATTTTAAAGTGAAGTTCAAGTAATAAATTAGGTCGCTGTTCAAATAGAACAGTGTCGGTATCAAAAGGGACCACATTTTTATTGCAAGTTTCACACTCTCTATATACGGCACTATGTCCCTCGGAATTAGTTGATAACCCTAAAATTAAGAGTTGTTTACTGAAAGGCAGAAATAGAGAAAAAAAATCAATTTTATTGAAATTTGATTCAAAGATTTTGATTAAAATTGGTATGTAATTACTGTTTAGATTACAAACAAAATGACAATTTACATTTTCCCATAAAATACTTTGGGTCTACTTAACAAAAAAAAACGAAATATCCCATTTTTTTCATCACATCTCCGTAACTATTTGAGATACTAAATAATATATCATTGTTAAATTGTAGGGATGGTAACAAAAATATTGTATTTGAAATATATTTTTATAAAACCATTAATTTCTTAGCTTGGTCGATTTTGTTTTAAAATCCAGGTCTCGGAAATTGATTATGCTCTTTGGTGAAGAGAGATACTACTTTTCCCTCAATATGTTTCTGTAACAATGTATATTATTTCATTAAGGCTGTTTTTTTGTGTGTTTATCCAACGTTGTATTTTATTTCGTTTCACTAATATTACGAGTATTTAGTAAATGTTACTATTTTAATTTAGAAAGAGAAAGTAAAGTAAGCTTGTGCTTTGCACCACACAATTTATTATAAAGTTGAACTTCTTAACTAATAATTTTAATTCCTATCTAAAGATGTCTCGAATTATTTTGGGTGTTTGGGTGCAAAACTAAACATGCCTTCTCACACGGTTTTTTAATGTGAAGTTTAAAGGTAAATCACCCTATTAAAAATATTTCCCACGGCTGTTAATAGAACCGTAGAAGTTCTTTTGCTATACATAAAATGTAATAGTACGCGAATATGCATCAGTTACATAACAAAAGAGCAACTTAATAAAGAAAAAGTATCCACCATGTACTGTTTCTATCTACTAAAACGTAATTAAANTTTAAGAATATTTTTTTCATTTGTTTAATGTAAAACATTATGTTTAAAATTGCCATCACTACACTTATAAATGTAAATAAGTAGCCCATTATAATTTCATTTCATAGTTTAAAAAAAAATGTTTTTCTTATATTTGAAGCTTGATCTCAGTTTTGTGACATTTTTAAATATAAAAATATATAAAATTAAGTCTATATCATTTCTCATTTATTACCAAAGAGCTTAGGTAGCTATTTACCTTGAACTACCTCTATTTTTTTTAGGAATATTTATAATAATAGCACGGTAGGAAGGGTGGTGTTTAACATATTTAAACCTCACTAAATCTACTTTCTGCAGCTGCCACTTTTGACAGATAATTTCCATGTGGTTAAATTATAGTAATTTCAATGTTGACTGCAAGCAGAGACCACTGGGAAGACTTGGACATAGATAGGAGGATAACGTTAGGATTGACCTGAACGATCTAGCTAGGGTGTAATGAGGTGGACTGGATAGAACTACCTCAATATATGGTTAGGTGGCATACTGTTGTAAGTGTCGAAATGAACTTTCGAGTTCCAAGTGTCATAGAGTAAGTTAACTGCAAAAAAAAAAGTTTCTGTATTTTATAAACAACCTTATTACCACGATTACTTTTTTTTTTTTCAAATGCCTCATGACGTGTTGGAATCTTTTCCTGCCGTCTTTGTTGCCCGAGTTCGAAGCCCGGAGGCAAACATTCACTGCCCTAATAATGGTTTGCCAGGGCTGCTAGATATCTCGATGCATCACCGCTCACCGGTTAAACGAGTTAACGGTTCATGATTTGCCTTGTAGTAAAATTGATGTACATAGGTAGTAAATATACAGGGTGTAAGACGATCAGCCTCGAGGATATACAATCTAACGGTTGGTCGGATGGATGAGGGGGCGAGGGAGGGGTGGATTCCACTAGAGCAGTGCTTTTAATATTTTTTCTTTGGTCGTGTACCCCTCGTAAACACTTATCTAAAGTACTTCATTAACTTATTTTTTTTAATACTTAAACAATTAAAAACTCTTCTCCATAATTGTTCTTGTTTGAAAAAAGATAAATAAAACAACTAATTACGGATCTAGGACGGAAGTTTTTGTTGTTGTTTAAAACACTTCTTTAGCTATATTATTACATGCCAATTCTCACAGTAAGAACCTTATCTGAAATTTATAAAAATTACTATATCTACTTTTACGTATTCATAAGTCAATTCATGTGATACTTTTAATAGATATCTTTTTTTACCTGAGCTTCTTCTGTATACTGGGAGATTGGTCGACACGAGACTGTACTATAAATATGGTTCTTAGCCACGTAGACGGGCAGATTCCGCAGTTATACCACGGCAGGGTACGTACAGGTTCCGCCAATCGTCTTGTCCAGGGGGAAGGGACCCAAGAGGGTCCCAGAGACGTCTGAATGACCCGCACAGATAGGCGAGGCTCTCATCGCTAGTGGTCCTTGAAAGGATCCCATGTAATTGCACAATACAGAATATGAAATTTAGATGCGGCTATAACCGCAATTAACAAAAATAATAGCTTTGCTACTTAGTCCAACATACATATATATATATATATATATATATATATTGATATATATATATATATATATATATCCACACTTATTTGTGTCGAAAGTTCGTTCTAAAATATATTTTTCCCTACCAAAATCTTACAATATAGTTTGTTTTATTACCGCGTCTTACTACCCGTTCGGGGCTATACGCCTATGTAC
Organism: Timema bartmani; assembly: GCA_902151455.1. Classification (NCBI taxonomy): domain Eukaryota; kingdom Metazoa; phylum Arthropoda; class Insecta; order Phasmatodea; family Timematidae; genus Timema; species Timema bartmani. The sequence continues at coordinate 127,651 of CABFWB010000151.1, read as the reverse complement.
TCAGTACGCCAATGGTTTTTAAGGATTAGGAAGGCTATATTTAGATGAAGTGTACCCGCATTTTTCGTGGAGGGAGAGTGGAAAACCATTTGGTAAAAACCACCCTCAACAGTCTAGTCTACTGCGAGAGTAGTGCGTTATACCACGTGGCCACCGAAGCGGGTTAATATAAACCTAGTGGGATGTTGAAAGGAATAAAGACGTTTCAAAACGAACTTCAAACTAAAATAACTGTATACTTTTTGAAACCCTTAATACGACCTCTTAGCTCAGTAGGTAGAGTATCTGCTTCTTAAGTTAATGATTCAGTGTTCGATTCCCGGCTTGGCTGAAACAATAATTGGTGGTTGGTGAAATGTGTGTTTGTCCTTTTACATTGATAAATTGACGTCTGGGGGCTGCCGGGTGCTGTAACTGTTCTTTATTTACGCTAATTTATAAGTCGTGTGCTGATGTAATCAGACTGTTAAGAAATTACAAGTTAAATACTTCAAATAAAATAAATAGAAACCTTTTTTTATAGTTTTTTATTTAATTTGTGTATACTAATCTTTTTCTCCTTCTTTGCGTTGTATTTTGTGAAATGAGACAACTCGTCACTTTGAGATAAGGATATAAAGCCATGGTGGGACTTATGATGTGATGATCTATATCTAGAGATAGGACTTTCGAAACCCTAGAATCCTATGATATTCGAGAAATTCGAGATTTGTAAAATATTTATGAATACCTCGACTTGATATAACAATTTTAAACAACTGGTAAACGGGATTATAATTATAGACTTGTCTAGTTGGAAAAGTAACAAAATAGAAAAAAAAAAGAGAACAAAATTGCATTAATATAATTAATTTACTAAAAAAGTGTTCTCTTTTTTGTTTATGACATAATAGACATTACAAACAAAATAGCATTTGTCAGCTGCACCAAGCCTTATTAAACAGAATTTTTTTTTAGATTTAATTTTAAATATTTTCACTTACATAACTAAAACTGACCCGCTTCGCTGGCCGCATGGTCTAACGCGCTACTCTCGCAGTAGACTAGACTGTTGATGACGGGGAGATTGAGGTTCGAATCTCGGTCGGGTGTACTAAGGGTGGTTTTTCCAAACTTGTTTTCCACTTTTTCCACGCAAATGTGTGTACTCTTCTTCTTATATAACCTTCCTAATCCTTAAAAATCACTAACGTAATTAGTACTCGAACCGGTATAAAACGGGGTGTTTAATAAACAACTAAAAATTGAACATTTTAAAAATAAGAACCAAAAAGCATAAATAATAGCTTTGGCTATTTGATTCTTAAATATGCAATCCCTTGCAATTATAATAATTGTACAAGTGGCAGCAATACGCCAACTACCGAGTTGAAGATGGCTGCGTTATCTGATAACTCGTGATCTTAATAAAAAAAAATCGCACATTTGTAGCTGACAATTTCCGCACATCCATCACAGACTCTGCCTTAAAATATGAGTGAAGAATGACCCTGGGCACAGAATGATTCCTGGATAGCTCAGTGGTTAGAGTATTGGCGTGCTAAACCAAAGGTCCCGGTTTCGATTCCCGTGTCCAGGGGTCATTTCTCAATTTTCATAATTTTTAAAATAATTCTTGTTGGTTCGAAATTCGAAAGAAAATTATAAGAATAGGATTTGAGTAAATATAGAATTCGACTCATCTATAGATTTAATTTGATCTCGTGTTTTCCTACTGACGGGCAGTAGGACGTATTAGTGGGTGTCGCATGTGTGTGTGTGTGTGTGTGTGTGTATATATGTATGACCTAGAACATATCTTGTTGATGCGCTCTGTTAGGCTTGGCGGGCAGTTTGACGATGTTCAGATGTAGGGGGGGGAGGGGAAGGAGAGGGTAAATATAGATCCAGTTTTTTTTTCTACTTCGTTCTTCATACCACTCTCGATACTTATACATATAAAAAAAAATTACACTGCCTTGAGACTAAGCAGGCAGATTTCTTGAGTCCGAAACGTGGACGAACGTGAATACACGAACTGTGTGGACAGAGTCGTATCTGTCTCTTATAATCTGGTTTACCGGTGAAAGAGTTGTCGGGGTTCGAAATCAAGACGGTTGTACTGAGGGTAGCTTTCCCTTATTGTTGAGTATAAGAAAGAGTAAGTTTGAATGTTTGTTTTGGTATATGGTGAAAGTGTAGAGAACGTGAGTTCTGCATTTTTTATACATAAAAACATTTTTCTTAGTCAAAAAGAATCAAGTCTTTCTCCAGTAGAAATATATAGTTTAATTTTCTTCACATGGTGTTATCGAAAGTTATTAAATACCGGTCAAGGGTGTCCTGGAATATAAAAACAACTTTTATCTTGATATAAAAAGTTTCTCATCTAATGCCGTTATGATCGTGTCATATATTCAAGAACTGTTGATATTACCATTTGTAGAAAATTTACCTATATGTTTCTACTATAGATATAATTTTTTATCTATGGAAATTTTTTTTTGCAATAAAAACTGCAAAAAACAATTACGTTCCCTAAAATCCCACCTTAACGTGCACTTTCTGAACCGACTGATTAGATCAACACACAGCTTCTATGTGTTCTAGATTTAAATTACTTTATAAGTCATATGCTGATATAATCAGTCGGTTCATAAAGTGCACGTTAAATAGCATAAATAAAACAAAAGTTGTTTCAAATTCAAATAAAGCTTAATCGAAACAAATCCTCGCAGCCAGTTGGACATGTCTTAAAACAGACCACGTGTCCATCCAGGTATAATTTGACAATCTAGTGACATGCCTTCTTCTACTTCCTCTACCAGAGCCTACCACACACCTAGCAGTAGAATAAGACACCTAGTCGTCACTTCCACGTCCCGGCAAGTTTTTTTAGCACCTCGTCTTACTACCCATTCGGGTTGTACACCTATTTACTAATTACACTAATGTGCTAGAGATAAGAAAGGTTGAATTTAGAGGAAGTGTGCCCGTATTCGCGTGGAGGTAGAGTGGAAAACAATTTAGTAAAAAAACACCCTCATTACACCCGACCGGGATTCAAACATCGATCTTCCCGTCATTGGAAGTCAAGTCTGTTGCGAGAGTAGCGCCTTAGACCATGCGGCAACCGAAGTGGGGACATTTTGGTTTTATTATTTTACCATGATTTTTGGCATTTTTAAAACATGAATGCTGGTATTGCTTGGGCATGAATGTCATATTTATTTAACATAAATGTTGGATTCATTTTAAATTTTGTATATTTTGCGTTTCTGTTGGTATTTTTTAAACACTAATTTTTAAAAAAAAAGTCAGTGGGCTATTAGCTAGCGCTCCACACTTCCGGGTTATGGAGGAAGATTGTACCAAAACCCCTTTTTATTTGCAGCGTGAACTCGAACCAAAGATATTCACAGTCGCGTGACCATCCATCGCCTGTCAGCTTGTAAAACAAAAACTGGAGCCTAGTTGCTGTGAACTCGACAATGTTAACCTATAATCCTAGAAATGCAGTATTAATGAGGCCAGACCTTGTAGGCAGCTAATTGAAGGGAGTGTTTTAACATCAGGTTTTAAGGTTCGCTGGTCACCACCAGCTTAGTAGCTTGGTAAACTGGTTTAATGAACTGTTTACTCTGATATATTCGTTATAAATGGACGTGTTGATTAATTAATTATTGTGGCACATGCTTGACGGCCATCTGATCTGCGTAGGAGTTCATATTTGTGTCGATGGAATACTATAGCCTTAAATAGCATGAGCGACTATTTATTATTCGTTGGCGGAAAAAAAATAAAGCCCGCTTTTATCAGTTACTTTATTGGTTTTCGTAAATTTGAAAAATGACACCTGGACACGGGAATCTAACCCGGCACCCTTGACTTAGTACGCCTATGTTCTGCGACTGAGCTATCCAGGAATCGTCTCGTGCTCAAGGTTATTCATAACGCCGTGTCCAGGTGTAGTTTTTCAAATTTACGAATATTTCGCTAGTCATGTACCATTAATTGTACAAGCGGGGTCTTACCTCCACGCCTTATTTGTTATTTAAATTTATGGACACGTGAAAAAAAAGGCGTTGGTCTCTTCTTATCTAGTTTGTAGGGGTTAGGGATTGGAGTCCGAGGCTCGAATCTTGGTTGGCCGTATTTTCCTAAATAGCTACTCTTTATCCTTACATAGAAATGCAGGTACACTTTATATACATTCTACCTTCCTCATATAAATATACGTATGGATCACGAAGAAAAAAATGTACACCATTAAATTAGAACCAAAATATAGATTACGTTATTTATTTGTGTTCTTACTTATGAATTTCCTCACCAATATCTAAAAGTGATTTATTTATTTTTAATATCATAGGTAAACATTTAAAATAAGTTTTGGATTTTGTGATCTTAGAGATTTAATTTAAATGCCATGCTTAAATTGCTATTATTACCAGCTTCGGTGGACGCGTGATTTAACGCGCTAATCTCGTGTTGGACTAGACTGCCGAAGACGGGGAGATTGGGGTACGATCCCAGTCGGGTGCACTAAGGGTAGTTTTTCCTAAACAGTTTTCTACTCTCCCTCCACGCATATGTGGGTGCACTTCCTCTTAATTAAACCTTCCTAATCCCTAACCCATTAGTGTAATTGGTACATAGACGTACAACCTGAACAGTTGGTAAGACGCGATGCTAAAAATAAATTGCTGTCGTTAAATGTACAAAATGACAGAAGAATTAGCGATGAGGGCCCTGTCAAATGGAATTACAATCCTAGAAAGGAACGTTGTAGGCACAGTCCGATTCTCTTTTAGAAAATAGAAAAATACTTGTTTACAGCTAACATTGATACCATCTTAATATATTATTAGTGCTATTTAAAAGTATAGATAAAAGTAAATCTATTAAAATTGCCAGCTGCATATCACATGGCCTGACGTATTAATACGTGAAAGTAGATCTTGTAGCTTTTCTAGCTATAAGTTAAGGTTCTTTCTACAAAAATGTGACTATATCTTATGAATTATAGCACAAGTTTTGATGTCAGACTAGATTTAATGATCTTATTTGCGATATTTTGGAAGAATATTTTATCGTTTATGAATTGGTTCTCAGGAATACAGTCATTTTATGCAATGATTGATAAGGGGACCAAATACTAGCCACAAACTATTTTTATTTCGGTTCCTTTCAAATCTATATCTACGAGATCAAACTATTATTTTATTTTGTTTCAAAAAAAGGTTTCAGTTTCTCGTCGAGTTAGTGTTAGATTTTAAGTTATTATAAACTAAATTTTATACTCTTACTTTCTCTGCGTCGCATCTTTAACAAATTTGCCTATTTTTTAAATAAAAATATATGTTATGGCTTGTTAACCAAATTATTACATAATATGTAACATTTAAGTTCGAGTGTGATATTAATGATTTAGACTAATTATTATAAGGAAATGGGATGAGAAGAACAAATTATAATACATTAACAACCATTACGACTGGAAAGAAGATGCAATCATAAATTATTATAAATGTACCCATGAAGGCTTGAACTCGGACATCCCGGTTTAGCGTAAGGTGTGTAAGACTTCAAAATATTGAGTAATCTCTGACTTATTTTTAATTTAATTTCGTCTAACTTATTTTTATTTAATTTTTTTTATAATACGATAATGTGTATTTTTTTATAATAAGTTGAACTTTTTTTTTGTTTAGCAAATTTCGAATCATTCTTTTTATTTTGAAGTATCTTTTGAAGTACCTTATTATATATCGCATGGGGTAACTCATTACAGCTAACAATCAATTATTGCCAACAGTAGTTCAGTTAGTTATAGCTACAGTACAGAGGGAGCAGCACTAGACAATCATGCGTACAAGTAGTGTATGAAACGGCCGCTAGGTATCACAGGCTGTAGTGTTTATTCCAAGCGCGTAACTTTACTTTTTCTTTCGTCCGGCAGGGTCGTGAGCGAGATATTAAAAAAGCGTTCACGGTTACCATAGAAACGGTGGCGGTTGCGTTGATGGTCAAAATACCTGTCGAGTTTTAGAAAAAAATAGTGCACCCTAGGATGTTGCTGCCATCTTTCGGTTAAAGTACAAAGTGCAAACTTTTCGTATGTTTTGTTCGTTTTGTTTGAATTACATTGAATAATATTTTGGTGGTTCATAAATCACTTGTAATGAATGGTTCATTGTTTTATTACTACCCTAGCAATTGAAATGTCAGTTTCATAAACAATGGCATGCTTGATCGTGTTTGTGATGTTTTGAATTAACTCATTGATAGCAATAGTATTTAAAAAAAAAAGTGAAAACAATAATTTGGTTTACTATTGATATGCAAAAAAGTAGAATAATATTGGTAATTTTAGCGAACCTGCATCGGTGAGAAAACGGTTTAATCTCTGGTTCATTTAGACTGATTTGCTGGTGATGGGGAGGTTTTGGTTCAAATTTAGGATTTTTTTTTCAAAATTGTTTTCCAATCTTTCTCCGAGCAAATGCTGGTAGATTACCTCACATAATTGTCTGCCTTTCTAATCATCATCCCATTAAAGTAACACGTACACGTTTAACCTGAACAAGTGGTGTCATTAAAAAAAAGAAGAGATAAGTTAAATCGGTTATAGCTTATTACGTAAATCATGCGACCCGCTTCGGTGACCGCATGGTCTAGCGCGCCACTCTCGCAGTAGACTAGATTGTCGATGATGGGGAGATCAAGGTTCGAATCTCGGTCGAGTGTACTGAGGGTGATTTTTCGAAAATGGTTTTCCACTCTCCCTCCACGCAAATGAGGGTACAATTCTTCTAAAAATAACCTTATACATCTCTAAAATAATTAGCATAATTATTACATAAGCGTATGACCCGAACGGGTAGTAAGATGCGGTGCTAAAAACCAACTTAAAAACATTGGGGAAGTGTTGGCTTACCCTTTCACATTGTTGAATTAATGGATGGGTGCTGTATGTTGTGCCTGTCCTAGATTTAAGTTAGTTTAGAACTATTGTATTTGATATAATCAATTGGTTTAGAAAGTTCATGTTAAGCCTAAATTATATCTCAAATAATAATTATGTATGTATTATATAATAAAATAAATTATTCCTACACTTTATATTAAGTTTGACTAATTATTATACTATATTAAGTTTTAATAATTAGTATAATCTATATAACATTTTATTAATTTTTATACTACGAACCCTGGAGTTGAACGTATGTTTAATATTCGCCACGTGCTCAATAAATGTGCTTAATTTTGCTACCCTCCAAGGTCATGCTTGGATGAGTCATTTTATTGCGCCGTGTCCAATTCAAACGATACCGCAGGGCGGGGAATGATACCCCACAATAAACGATTAGCGCTCATTAATTTACAAACACTCGTATGGGAAGGCCCTTACCACCACAAATTTATGATTGAGGGTGCTTTAGGTTGTTATGACCATTGAGGGAGGAAGGGAGAGATTATACTAGGAACATTACATCAATATTATTTATGGGGGGCAGGTAGCAAGTATGCCTACTGAGCTAAGGGTACCTGGCATTGATTCCTGGAATGGTCTAAAAATGTATCATTGATGAAATGTGGATTTCCCCTTTTACAGTGATCATTTAACGCCTGGGGACTGGGTGTTGTGCCTGTTATAGATTTTTTTAAATGTATGAGTAATGTGCTAATATATTCAGTTGGTTTAGAAAGTGCATGTTAAATACCGCAAATTAAAAAAATCTATTGGAGTGCTTGACCTGTACGTTACACACACATATTAACACTTAATATTTTGGCTGGGTAACCATGTTGTGCTCTCTGGAATAAAAAAGAAAACCTATTCTTAAATACATTACTCTATAGACAATACCATCCTGTCTAGTACAGTTTAGACGATTTATTAAACTTATAAATAAATCAGAGTTAAATTTATGATAGTGAAAATGTTAGTAACATTTTCAAATAATTTTTATTTTAGAAGATAGAAGAAGAAGAAGAAGAAGAAGAAGATCTAAAGAGTAAATATTATTTTACAAAATGATGATATACTATTTTCTAAAGAATTCAAAACTCGTTTGAGCACCCTTGAACAGTGCTGCTTGAAAAAAATATTCATTTAAAAATATTAACGGCCTATAGCAACGCTATAAGCTATTTTTACTCGTCAAGATGATTGCAGAACAATACAGGCTACCAAGAGATTATTTTTTATACCTGTTTCTGACAAAATAAAATTGATACTAAATCATTATATCTAAAGTGAACTAGATCTAGTGAACTAGATCCATGTCAAAAATGGTTCCTTATCTTTAAGAATTAATTAAATTGCTTAAGGTTGTTGCTTATAATTTTTTTAAATGATAATAATCAACCATTTTGTAATGGATAGGTTTGAAAGGAAAGGAGGGAGTGGGAAACGTGTACGATATCAAAATTTCATAATCGCTTTTCAAAAAATGTGGGCCTCTTATTATAGCCATGTTTGAATTTTAAAAAAAATTGCTTTTTATAAATTTTTGAAGAAAACAATACATCAAAAGAAAGTAGACTTTTTAAAATAGTAAATTTTTTTGTATATTTAGGTTTACTATTAAAAAAATTTAAACTTTTAAATTATGGTCTAGTAAAATATGTTATTTGTGCTGAATAAAAACGAGCTAATGTTGAACCTTTTATATGCAATGTTTTCATCTATATATTATCTTCAAAAACTCTCATAAATCTTTAGAGATATGTTTAACTCAACTACCAGTGTGACATATATTAAAGAGGGCATAGTAAATTTTCGGTTGATATGTCGACAAGAGTTTGATATGATTTTTGTTGTTACTTTCTCACTTTTTGATACCAAATATCAACTTTTGAAAATTATTAAGTTTCGGATGGACACCTATATAAGAAACATAATGTTGTACAGACTATTTCTCAGACACTATGCATAATAACAACATGCGGTTTTTAAAATTATATTTGACTTGTAAATTTAAAATGAACTATATTAATAAAATAAGTTACAAATTAGTATTTACTTTTTTACAATAAAACGTAATTTCAATTAATTATAACTAAACAAAACATGAAATAAAAAATATAGTTTTGAAGTTAAAATATTATTATAGAGAATAAGATAATTCTATCATACATGACGAATATTTATAGTACAATAATTTTTACAAAATTTGATATTTTCAAATTAAATCATGTCTAAACTGTTGAAAAAGTTCGGTCGTTTCCTGCCAGATGGGTCTGTAATCAGAAGCACCTTTTCCTCTCCTCCCCAACCCATTTTTGGCATTATCAATCATTCCATCTTTTTTGTAAGCCCAGCTACACCCCCTTCCCTCACACCATTTATATCCTGTTCAGTTAAAACCCTTTGCTTGACGCTAATTATTGTCTTTCAATTTGTTACTACTATTACCTCCAAACCTGAGTTATTGAAAATGTTCCATGTGATGTATTTCATAACCCATGTTAAAAGTATTTTTTTTAAATATAGTAAGCTTGATTCTCTTTAGCTTATAAATAATTTTCATAAACAGTGTTTCTTGATTAGATAAAACCTAATTGTATAACATTGGTTTTGTAAAAAGAGGTGACCATGCTTTCTCCAAATAGTTTTATTCATGTTTTATAGAAAAACAGGACCGTTTCTTACTTACAGCAGGATTAATTTTGAAGATATTAAAATCTAGTGGTGCGTCCAGAAATTTAATCTAGGGGAGGGGGGCATGTGTGTCAAAGCTGTTATTTCCTTCCCCTGAAAATACTCATCAGATTATTTTAATTTAAGACTTAATTATTTTAAGAGAAATTACACACACACGTAATATTGTACTGCACGTATATTAAAATTTAATGTTACTATACCGTACAATACTACATTACAGTACAACTGTACCTATAATATTCGATACTGTACTGTGATTCATCTTTGTTAGTAAACATTAAATAGTAAACATGCATCTTATGCAAGTTCATTCGTAAAACTCAAACATTTCGATAACTCGACACCATATAAGTCCACATTAGGTTGAGTTTCCGAGACTCTACTGTAGTAAGCTTTTCCTCAAAATCGTTTTAAACAGCACATCTCATAAATTAATAAAATTGGCATATATTGTACACGTTAGTGGGTGTGCCCACCTAATTGACAAGAAACATGATCTGTCAGTAACATGGCAGAAATATGACAGTGACATTTAAGTGACGATATTCACGTATGCCCCAAAGCACACATGAATTATTCAGCAGCAATTTATTTAGTAACAGTCTTATGTTTACCTTTGATGATGAAGATGATTTGGCCTTATTGAATTGAGTCAATTTTATTAAATACAATAATTATGAGATCGGTAAACGAGGCTTTTGGGTGCAATTTTTTAGAGCAAATGTAAAAAAGAGTGTTGCTTACAATGTTTTTAAAGAGTTAAATATGTGACAAGACATGTATTAATCACAAATTGTGAATGTGTGGGATGCCAGGCTTCCACCGTGGTTCGGATTCCACGTAAAACTGTAGGTCCTCCATTTCATCTCATAATCGTCCTACCATTACAAATCAGCGTAATTGCGTACAACCTGAACGGGTAGTAAGACGCGGTGCTAATAATAATAGTAATAATAATAATAGTTAATATGCATCCAGAAAAAATCAGTTGTTTTACCGAATGAGCAAAGAAAAAATTCATTTAGTACGAAGAAAAATTGAACCTGCGATATTAAAACAAGATAAAAACTTTTGGATGTGTGTGTCAACTGAAGTCTTTTAATAACCTTAAAACCCGCCTCGATGGAGTAGTTACCTAACGCGCTTGTTTCGTGTTGAGCTAGACTGCAGAGGACGGGGAGATCGACCAAGGTTCGAATCTTGGTCAATGAGCTCGGGGTGGTTTCCCACTCTTCCTCCACTCAAATGCGAGAACACTTCCTCTAAATTCAACCTTCCCAATTCCCAACCCATTAAAGTAATTAGTACTTAAGCGTACAACCCGAACGGGTAGTAAGACGTGGTGCTAAAATAATAATAATAATAATAATAATAATAATAATAATAATAATGTAGCGTGCCGATGGTGTAGGCTAAGTTGCGGCTAGTCACCATAGGTGGACTACAACTCCCGAGTCTATGCACCATTCGTGTTTAGACTGTCTCGCACTTCGCCCGGTGGGTACCACACACGGCTGGTACCACACACGGCCCCTATCACACCCGGCTGGTACCACTCATGGCTGGTACCACACATGTCCCCTATCACGCCTGGCTGGTATCACGCGTGGTTGGTACCACACACGGCCCCTATCACGCCCGGCTTGTACCACGCACGGCTGGTACCACACACGTCCCCTATCACGCCCGGCCGGTTCACACCCGGCTTGTACCACGCACGGTTGGTACCACACACGGTCCGGTAGTAATACTCACTGCTGAAGTCACATAGTCTCTGAGTCCATGGGTTAGGAATAAGGAAGTATGAATTAGAGGAAGTGTACCCGCATTTTCATTCAATGAGAGTGGAAACCCGTTTAGGTAAAAACACCCTCATTACAACCGACTGGGATTCCAACTCCGATCTCCTTGTCTCCCGGTACTCCAGTCTATTGCGAGAGTGACGCTTTAGACCAGCAGTTCCCAAACTTTTTTTTATTGACGTACTACCTCAACAATTTCCGTAATTTCTATTATCACCAAGATATTGCTGAATATTTACTATATCGGCACATTTTTAAAGGTGCCCAGGGATATAACTCAGACTGCGTGGCTGCACCGGCTCTCTGAGCTTGAATCAAGGCTGCCAACCACTGTTTAAATCTGTTTTACTTTTGCTAGATATAGCCCGAATATATTTTTATTAGGTTTGATGAAGCCCTATCATTTTCAGACTTTATTTTGCATGTTTTGTATGGCTTCCCACGGCATACCATCGGGAATAACTGTACGCACCACTGGTGGGACGCGTACCACAGTTTGGGAACCGCTGCTAGAGCCCATGCGGCCGCCTAAGTAGGCTCTTTATTTTAATAATCTGTTTCCCATAACATGTAAGCAATATTAGGACTTAATTATTTTAAATGATGCGATCCTTAGTGATTGGTGCTTTCAGGCTGATTGTAGCGATTGCTATCCGTGTAATTTTAATAAACTTCTGACTGGGAAGTTTCCTTAAGTGTAAATTACCCTCAAAGTTATTACCATGAAGAAATGAGAACTTCCATTTTGTTTTAATATTAAAAAATACATATATACAAATTTTAATCGAGTTGAGTTTGATATAATCTACTTTTTCTCTTTCCACCCTTAAGTAAAAATAACTACCATTAATTTTAGGGTTGAATGAATTATTGAAAAAAACTCAGATAAACCTTATGTAAACCCTATATCCCAATTTTAATCCCGATTGGTGAAATTGTTTCGTCTCTAGTCAGAGATACAGACTGACATTATTTCAAAAACACACTTTTTTAGATTCAGGGGGTCATGAAACGTCGACATCCGTCAAAATCTGAAGTTTGATTTTTTGTTGACAGTTATTATTTTTTCTCAACCAGAGTGGTGCGAGAAGGTAAAAAGTAACATTATATATTAATATATTAACCTACAAATTTCATCTCATGGCCAAGATGACTAAAAATTAATATATCTTTATTTATTTAACATATACACAACTGTACAAACATATTAACGTAACTTAAATATAGGCTTTCATTTCACGCTGTATTCTTTGTTCAAAGTCATCTTAAAATAATTTCTAATTTTTCACGCTAAATAGTTAATAAGTAGTTTACAGCGTCTTGAACTATTCATTTATTTAAAATATATTTTGTTTATTCTAAGTTAAATATGATCTTAACTTTAAAATTGAAATCTGGGAGCATAAAATATATTATGGAGAATAGAGCCCTTAAGAGATGAAATAATTCATAATTGACTGAGTTTTAATTATAAAGGCCTAAAGAATGATTTTATAACAATTCAAGAGATTCATATTTTGGAACAATTAAATCCGTTCACAAGGGCGCGCTTCATTTTTTCTCAATATAGTTGAAAAATGCTTGTAGTTTACATGGTAATCGAACCCGGACCCTTGTGCTTGGTGCACCCAAGCTTCACCAGTGAGCTACCTACTCAGTATTTGTACAATGCTAAGAAGTACTTATCAATCATTCTTTAAATCAGAGTTAGTGAAAAACGTGTGGCAGATAATGGTTCCTTAATAGCTGTGATATAATATTATAGACAATAATTATTTACTACAAATTATATTCAAGAAACCATTTAAAATTAATAAAAATTGTTCTAAACGGCAGAATAAAGCTACCCTGGATCAACGATGGAGTGTTTTTTGGATTGTTATTAAATGGCCGACGATTTTACACATCTATTACCGACTAACCCTTAAAACATGAGCGATAAATGACCCTAACACAGGATTAGCCCTAGATAGCTCAGTGGCAAGATATATGTGCTTAGTTGAAGGTTCCAGATTTTATTCCATAATTCAAAAGAATTTTCAAAAAAAGGTAATTATTTAAGTTCAATAACATAATATAGGTTTGAAGTCATTTCACCAACTTATTAGCGGTTTGGGATTTCTGAATTTCTTCGTAAAAGCGTGTCATTGCCTTGGGATGTTTATTCCTTTTGTCATCCTTAAGCTTTTGTGGGGCTATTAAAAAAATAAAAAGTGTTATTTCCACTATTATTACACTTCACATATCCCTAAAGCCATTAAATGCAATTACACTCAGCCACACTGAAAAAAAAAAGCCTTTCATCAATCGTCGCACTTGCTACACTGACTTGAAAATGGTGGAGAGCCAGGTGACAATCCCTAAAGAGGGATGGTGATAGGTCAGGGCGATAAACTTCACAAACATGCCAAAACCACTGGCGACAGATTGGGGGAGCTGAATTGTATCCATTCTGAATGGTCTCCATTCAGACATTTTCTTAAACAAGCACCACAAATAAAGTCTGATTTGCATCAGTTCTCATAATATCCACAAAATCCTGAAATGTATCCATTCTGAATAGTCTCCATTCAGACATTTTCTTAAACAAGCACCACAAATAAAAAGTCTGATTTGTATCCACTAGAAATATTTGCACTATATCCACAAAATCCTGAATTGTATCCATCCTGATTTTATCCATTTAATGGCGGTGCCACTTGTCTGATAGATGGCAGCAGCAGAGACTTTCCTTAAAATCATTCCATGTGTGCTAGAGAGCAGCACGATCACTACGTTAATATATAAAAACATATAAATACTTATTCGCATTTCTTTTAAAAGAATAATAAAAGGGTACTTTACAAATGATTGATTTACAAAAAATTATTATCTAGTTTTAAATTATTGGTACATGGGGAAGCATTTCTAAGATAAATACATATTTTAAATAGTTTGAAAAATGTAATATTTCAGTATCCCGAAATTTCATGAAAAATGTGTTGATGCCTGAAAGGTTAAGTTTTGTTCGGGCTTTGTTTAAATAATTTCTTTATTATACTACTTTATTTAATAAATCACCTCTGTAAATATTTTAAGTAACGTGTATACAACATTATGTTTATAGACTTATAATGATGGTGTAGGCAGGGTGGTTATTTAGGTTAGTAGAAAGCCACGTATGAACAGTTTAAAATGAGCTATTAAAAAAACTCAGATATTATAAAGGATTGGTGTAAAAAATCAACATATATCTTAGTTCAAATTTTTTTTAAAACAATGGAGATTAAAATAATTGACCTCATTTTATAATTTTATTTTATTTCTTGGAACACTTCGAACAAAATTTCTGTCTCTTAGTTAAAAAAATAAATCAATCCCCATTCATTTACAATTCATTTACAATCGGATGTGTACTTAAAATTGCTGCAAAAATGTGGATCAAACTGACTGTTTTTAATATTACTCTTGTAAATAAAACGGCTGACTTGTAAATATTTTCTACAAGTGCACAGATTTTTTACAAGTCAAACTACTTTCTTTGTAAAACCCTTTATGTTTACACTAGTAAAATATTCACTTGTAAATTGTAAATGATAAATTTTAGACTTGAAGTTTTATGAAACGGTCCCTATAAGGAGCGGGGATTTTCGAATATTTTGATAGTACACTTATACGCACAAATTAATTAAACCAATATAACATTCATTTAATATTTATTCTTACATCAAACAAAATACACATTTGGTGTAAGTCTTAGCCATTTTAAACAGAACATTTTCTAAATCAATGAAATGATCATCATGTCCAAAAAAAATAGGAGTAACTTTTAAAGAAGTTCTCCTTTCCCTGAAATCAATTTTAAACAGCACATTTTTTAAATTAGCATGATAAAAGGATCATTTATGTCAAAAAAGTATAAATATTAAATAAGTAAACTTTCCCCACAAAAAAACAAAACTAAAATTAAACGTAACATTTTTCACATTTATACATTCAACTAAGAATAATTATAAATCGATTAGACCCTTTTTGTCGAAAATTGGCAGGATTCTTTTTATTTCCGCTTTGAATCTGTTCGAAAAAGTATGTATACGTGCGTTTGGATCTGCTAACACTTCTGGAAGCCAACAAAAAGATAAAAATACTCCTAATGCTTCTCTTTGGTTAACTTCTTGTTTCAGTTCTACGTAAGATGGAACTTTACCTGTATATTTTAATTTATTCAGGGTATCACTTAAAGTCGAGTGGTATTCTAAGAGCAAATCTTCATGGTGGTTCAGCTTGACATAATCATTACAACTTGTGGTTAATACAAAGTAAAGATCGATAGTCGGTGATCCATAATACGAAAGCTGGTAATCAACAAAGCGGAGATCTATAACTTGACCGGTTTCCGAGTATTTGAACATAATGTTATTTGTCCAAGCATCAGCATGATTCAGAACATTGAAGTCACCTTCAACTCTTTTCCTCTTTTCAACAACATCTTCGAAAAAAGTCTCTGAATACTTCAACAACTTTGGTGCGTATTTCTCGGAATATTCCGGCCAGGTTTTTACCTCCGCAGCCAACCTAGGTATTTTATTTATGAAAAATGATTTTTGGTCTGTTATCGAAGCAAGAAAATCGTTGTGATAAGGTATCATCAAGCTAGGATCCTTCTCTGCAAGAACTACGGAGGCCGCGTGAAACATGGCAAGTCGCTGCATCACCAACTTGCACTGATCCAAGTCGAGTCCTTGTTGCTTCGCGCCTACCTTGAAACCAGACGGCGCGAGGTCTTCCATGACCAATATTTCTGCCGGTTTGGGAACAACATAAAATCCCTTTGCTGAAAACGGTTTGTATGTTGACTTAAACACCTTTACGAGTAATTTTTCCATTTCTGGTAGAATTTCCTCGTACATGTTTGATTCTTTAATGAAGTAATCTGCGCTTATGGACATCTCTTTAATCATGCCTTCCCCTGGTGGTGCTTTCACGATCAAAGATTGTTTGTCTGTTTTCCCACCCCCTCTGACGAACTCCGTGGACACTCTGTACATTTTACTGCCGTAGTTGTCCCCAACAGCTGTCGCGGCCTTCACCTGGATTTGTTTGACGACTATGTCTGGATCAGCCTCTCCTTCTCTCAGCGCCCGTTCCATGAACTTCTCGTCCAGCCAATCCGGGGCCACGTTCTCAGACAAGGTTGCCATCTTTTTTTAGTTTGTTGACTATTTAATTCCCAATATTTAATCTGCAAACAAACCATAAATATATAATTTACATAATATTAGACCTAATTATATGAATACATTAACAGTATGTAAAAAAAATTGTGTCTGAATGTAAATGTTGAATTTATTTTGGAGGAAGCGTACCCGCATTTTCGTGGAGGGAGATGATAAATAAACATTTTCTAATAACGGCAAACTAATACAAATATTTTCAAAATTGCCAGATTTTTTTTATAATTCCTGGGTCCGGCCCCGGTGTTGGGACCCACCCCAGTGGTCTGCCGAGATTGGTCATTGGTTTTGGGGCATGTATTTAACATATTGTCACAGGTTTCCAGCTGTTACGCATGATGTATTTTTATCATACGGCCGGCTCCCGGTCTTTAGGCCCATGACAAGTCTTAGGTTTATAAACTTCTTTTTAGCTAGCCGTTACGGTGGTAACTAACTATACCCTGATTTTCGTTGGAAGAACAATAGAGGAAATTCAAACATATTTTCTTTGCGGCCAACATTGATGACATGTTAATTTATTATTTGTTCAATTTTGTCAAGTATTAATAATATATATCAAAGGTGACAGCTGCAGATCATATTACTTGACGTATGAATATGTTAAAATTGTTGATAGTAACTTTAGTAACTAACTTCTACTGTTCTTCCTACCAAAATCATACTGTATGTCTGTCAGACTCTCAATGAATGCCCCCTCCAAAAAAAATAAATATATATTATTATTATTATTATTATTATTATGTAGAGTGTGACGTCACACTCTACGTATCACCCGCGCTGTTGAGCTGTGTGCTTGTCGTGTGTGGCGCTAGAGGGCAGGTCGGCCGCCTTCCTCTCTGGCCTCCGCGCGGCGGAAGTCAGTTCAACTCGCATCGAGTATCCGCTAGGACTCACTTCTATATGAGCGAGGTTCAATGAGTTCAATTTGGACGCACGATCCAGTATCGTTCACCTTTTTTGGACAAGTGAGGTTAAAGTAGGTGTAGTGAGACTCAGGATGTGTCGTTATTCACTTGAACAACAGAGCTTTCAAATGTTACTAAATAATTTAAGACTTTAATATTAAATAAAGTTGATCAACAAAACACATGTCTGGTTGTTAATATGTTTCACGCTTCCAAAACCAACAAGCTACAAGTTAAAAGTGAAATTAGAATCAAGTTAACCAACTACTCAAATAAAGTAACAAGAAAAGTTACATGGCAATAGAGTACAAAAGTTACAACTATTATTATTATTATTATTATTATTATTATTATTATTATTATTATTATTATTAGCACCGCGTCTTACTACCCGTTCGGGTTATACGCACTTACGCTAATGTGTAATGGTAGGGTGATTGTGAGATGAAATGGAGGACCTACAGTTTAACGTGGGATCCGAACCACGGTGGAGGCCTGGCATTCCTCACATTCACAAGTTGTGATTAATACAC
>CABFWB010000151.1:40502-103801 GCA_902151455.1 Timema bartmani | reverse complement strand
CCAAGCCATTATAGTTGTTACAGTAGCCCCATGGCTTCTTTGGTGCTGACTGACAGTTCACAGCTGACTTCTGACAGTCAACATTTAGGTATATACCTAAATTTTGACTGTCAGAAGTGACAACTGCTAAAGACATGTTTTTTTGCAGATCATATGGTTCGGCGTAGGGATACATAATTTGGTCTGGTAGCTTTTCAAAGCCGTCAGAAGTCAGCTGTGAGCTGTCAGTCAGCACCACAGAAGCTAAAACTGAGGTATAGTTACGGTTATAGCCGCTTCTAAATATCGTATTTTCGATTCCCGTATCCAGGAGTCATTTTTTAATTTAGAGTATATTATGATATTTATATGCGGCTATAACCGTGACTAACAAGTATAATAGCTTGGCTATTTAATGCATAAAAATGTAACCTTGTCCACATGGTTTAAGGTGTCAGGTTCGCAATGCATGAAGAAATTAAAAATAAATAATTACGTACCAAGTGCACACCCAAACTACATATGGCAAGTTTCAGCTTTCTTGGTTTTAAAGTTCCAGCTTTTACATATACACACATAAACACACACACACACACATAAACAAATGCATGTTTATTATATTTATAATATATCAATTATTTCTCTTATAAGCACACATTTATTTTAGCCTTATTTAAAGATTCTAGCTTAAAAAAACTCTTGTTCTTTCTGTATTTAATACTAGCAAAATTAACCGGCGTTACCCAGGGTAACCGCGAAATGAATTGCGTGGCTACCCCGGGGAAAGCTTTTCTTTTCTTCAAACAGACAGAAGGAAAAAACTCTTTCTTTTAGTTCTTCCGACCCAGTTATTAATAAATTTAAAAACATCTAATAAAAAAAAATTAAAATTCTAGCTTCGGCGTGCACATGTTTGTACACAGGTGCTACTAATTTCAAAACTTCAGACCTCTGCGTGCGGTAGATATCGCGCAATGCTCTTGATAGATAGACAGACAAATACATATAACTCTTTATTTTATTAATATAGATAGTGAATTTTATACATAATTACACAATTATTACTCTTCAACTTATGATGTGCTATGTTTATTTTTGAGAACTTCTACCTGTTTAAAATGATGTGATCCTCACAGAGTGGCGTTCGCAGGCTTTGTGTAACGACAGTACACACTCCCTAATTCAACTTCATACTAGTTCTGTCGTAAGAGGTTACATCACGCGGTCTCACTGTTCGTAGCTTACACCACGCGGCCGCAAACAGCGCTCTTGACTACAGAACGCTCGAGATAACAATTATTATTGTTTTGAATTTCGAAACTTTGCGTGCGGTAGATATCGGACAGACATACCGACAAACTTTTCATTTTATTAATATAGTTGCTTATAGCCCAAACGGTTAGTAAGGTGTGGTTCTAAAAAAATGTTTTCTGTACAACTATGATAATTTAAAAAAAGTCTGATATGGCCTAATATGGGCTGTAATGTTTTTTGTATACATCCCCCCGCCCACCCTCCCCACCTTGTATATTGTGGACTGCACGCATACATAAATTAAACTAATGGACTAAGGATAAATAAGTTTGAATTTTGCAATAGATTATTCATATATATATATGTATGTATATATTTAATAGCAGTAAAATACCTCGTCTACAAGGACGTATAAATCTAATTTTTATAGGGGCGGGGATGTTCGCTAGAGAATTCTACTATACCTTTAGACCTGTTTCGGTGGACGTATGGTATAAGGCGTCACTTTCGCAATAGATTGGACTGCTGATAAAGGGGAGATCGATGATCGATCCCGGTCGGGTGTACTGAGAATGGTTTTCTTAAATGGGTTTCCAATCTCTCTCTAAGAAAATGCGGGTATACGTCCTCTGAATTCAACCTTCCTCATCCCTAACACATTATTGTTATTAGTACCTATGCGTATAACCTTGAACAGGTAATAGAATGTGATGCATGGAAAAAAATGCTTTATCTTTAGCCAATGCAATTTTTTATACATAAATATGAACCCTCCAAGGGAGAGTCAATCAAATTCCTGGAAAGGAGTCCGGACCCCTCGATCTCCCCCCCACACAAAATTTCAACGCCCTTGCTTGTTTAGTGATCAATATTGTTTAAGCGTTTAGTTATTGGCGATGAACTTTCCACACACGAGACATTTTGTTCAATATCAGTTCTTGTTGACTCCCTTCCCCCGCCCATCACGCCCACGAATGTAGAACTAGGCTCCAAAGCTTTATCTGCCAGGAAAGTTTGGCCGGATTAGATATTCCATGTAGTCCTTGTTATCCAGGGGCGCAGGATGACGAGGTCACAATGGCCGCCCGATCATCCGGATAGGGCAGAGGATATGGGGGAGGAGGGGTAAGCTTAGGATGGTTTTGTTTCAGGGATTTGGAACAAAAGCCTGGCTTATATTCTCTGCCCCGTGAATATTAGTGCCTCCATGATTTATTGCAGACTGTTGAGTACGTGTTAAAAAGGGGTAAAAGGGGGGAGTCTATGAACACGTGCCGCGCGACCAATGGCGGGGAACTGAACAAATTTTATTCTGGTCGGAATAACAGTAACTGAACTGACAGTTACTAAAGGAACTAAATCTATTTACGTCAAGTCATGTGATCTCAGGGTTGCCACGTACCCGCAAAACTGCGATTTAAAAAAATAAAATCTGTTTAGAAAAAAATAGGAAAAACATAGGGGATTTTGAAAAACCTAGTCAAAATACTGGAGTACTTGTTAATTTTTCTACATTTAAAAGAAAGCTTAAATTAGTAGATCTTTATGTGGTCTAACATGCTAATCTCATGTTAGACTAAACTGCCAAAGATAGGGATATTGTGGTTCGAACCCGGTCGAGTGCACTTTTGAGGGTGATTTATCCTAAATGGTGTTCCACTGCGGGTGCATTTCCTCTAAATTAAGCCTTCCTAATCCTGAACCCATTAGTGTAATTATTATATAGGCGTATAACCTGAGCAGGTAGTAAGACGCGGTGTTAAAAAAATTACCCCTTAAACAAGGGTAATAAAGCGACAGAAGCTGTATTTCCCTATAGATCTTAAATAATGCTCTTTCAAACATAAGTTACATGACTTCACATTAGTCAGTATGATGAAAAATGAAATTTTATTTCTCTTTTCTTTAAACTAAACTGCTTGTAAAAATGGGAATTCCCTTTGGGAGAATCCCGAAAAACACAGGGAATTTGGTAGTAAGAAAATAGGGTCAGCTCTGGATCTGCAGCTGCCATTTTTGAAAGAGACACCTTGATCATGAATGGACATTTGAAGCAGTATACTCGGCGATCTTGTGTTAAAGTGCTCAATTCAGGGCCCGATGTTCGTGGGTTAAAACCCAGCCGAGGTCAACGGACTATTCTTGAGTGATATAAATCCGTAGCACAACTTCCTATGGAGGGAAAGTAAAGCCGTTGGTTCCATGCCGAATGTGGTATGTAAAATAACCCTGGAAGGTATGTGAAAATACCTTTCCTGTCAAATTTAGTAGGCTATTTCGCTCTCGCTCATAGAAATTCTCGTGTGTTGATATAATCAGTCGGTTCAGAAAGCGCACGTTAAATACCTTAAATAAATAAATAAAATAAACATTTGAAGCTCCTTTTATAAAATATAAACTTTTTTTTGCTAAACTATGCTTGTCTTCGGACACCTTTGGTAAAATTTTCGTTTTCCTCGAGTCTTATTAATCGTTAGGCCTACACGTATTATATTATATAAAAAAATAACACTAATTCTATTAAGGTAATTGGAAGGAAATATACCCGAGTTTGCGTTGAAGGAGAGTGGGAAACTATATAGTAAAATACACTTTCAGTACACCCGGTTAGGATTTGAACTCAGACTTTTCCACCATCACCGGCAAACCAGATTAAAATTAATTAGCTGTGGGTTTATATCACGTGCACAGGTCGTATTAAAATTGACCTCGAGATCAAACTTATCATATATTAACAAAACCTGAGGGACTCCCAAAGCGATTTTTTTTTTGTTAAAAGAAATTTCAGTCTTGTTTTGATTTAATTGTAATCTGTAAACCATCCTGATGTAACGAGAGGTGTGACGTGTATCGAATATAAATTAAAATATTGCGAAAATTATTTTTCTTAGCACCACGTCTTACTACTTGTTCAGGATATACGCTTATGTAACAATTACGCTAATGTGTTAGGTAAAAGGAAGGTATAGTTTTAGAGTAAATGTACTTTAATTTGCGTGAAGGGAGAGTGGAAAATAACTTTTAAAATAACACCCTCAATACACCTGACTGGGATTCGAACTCCAATCTCCCCATCTGCGGTAAGCCAGTCTAGCACGAGAATAGTGCGTTAGACCATATGACCACCGATACGGGCTATTATTTTGGATTTGGCTTGCGTTTGTTAAGTACCAAGTTAATTTATCACACTATTTAAAAACTAACATAAATTATGACAGCTTACTTGGTATACTAAACACATAGGTACGTCATAAATTTACAACAAAGGTACACTACAAACACATACAAAAGAATCTAAAAAATTTCATGACATTTAATATCAAACGAAGCTCTTTCAATTAATAAGTTAATTAATTTTCTTAGTCACTGTGTCATACCGACATGTGTTAATGGTTTTTCTATACAGTCCTGCTAAAATCCTATTTTAATGACTTAGTTCAAACTATAGGTTGGGGCAGAAACAACTAGACTATTAGTAACTTGAAAATTAACACTTTAATTAAAAAGTAAATATTCACTAGCTAAACATAAGCAAACTACATGATACACTTTCTCACTTTTTGAGAATAATGTCACTCAGGTGAGCTCCACCGGATATCAGTCAAATCTAAGCACGTTGTCCATGATTTTCCTCAACTTAAATCGTCTAGTTGTTTCCGTCCCACCCTGTATAATATTAATATACAGTGCAGTTTCTTGATCAGGCTCGGTTAGTGACTTTGTGACTTGAAGAAACCATACGTATAAATGAAAACAATAATGGAAAACTTTACTCATTTCAGTATAACAAATAATTCATTTGAACGTTTTCTCATTATTGTTAAAATAATCGACCAAATATTTAAAATAGTAAAGGCTAATACATTTCACTTTTATTACACTTCAGCTCAGTTGTGATCACAAAATATATCAACTTATTTTAAATATAGTTGGTTATTTAATATAACTCATATTTATAATATTAATGTTAATACAATTATTCTATTTTCTGATCAACACCTTTGGTGGGGGCCCGGTTTCTGACTAATAGGCCCTTTATGTAACCCCTCTCCCTACCTTTCCAATGTCCTCTACCCTCTTTTCTCTTCACTTCAAGCTCCATTTTATATTTAAACTCTCACTTCTGTTTGATCATGAAATGGGGGATGCATAGAGGGCAACACTGGCCAGTAAAAATAAAGCCGTTTGAAATATTTGCAAATTTTATTTTTATACCGCGTCTTTACCACACGTTTAGGCTGTACGCATATGTTTTAGGAATTAGGAAGGTGTACTTTAGATGTATTTCACCCACATTTGCGTCTAGGGATAGAGGAACAACCCTTCACTACACCCGACCGAGGTTTGAACCCTGATATCCCCGTCCTTGTCACTTTAGTATATTGCGAGAGTGACGCCTTTGACCAGCGGTTCCCAAACTTTCTCGACTCGCGATCCCCTTTCACAAACATCTGAGTTGCACGAACCCCCTGGTAAATATCAATTGCCACACACTTAATTTTATACAGAATTTTTATGAAATTTAGTTGTATCAAAATGTTTAATACGTTTAAATTAACCTACTATAGCTCGGTAGCTACTTTGGATACCCTACCAAATATAATGAAATAATATTGAAACTACTTAAGCAAAAGTTCAAATAATTATACATTTGTTTAAAAAAATTAAAATTGAAATTAAATAAGCAAAGTACTGTAGTAACATTTTCTTATCTCTACTGTCACAATATTATCACATTTCACATGTTTTTTTAAAAAAAAAGTTGTACTGGAAATTACTTCTTTGTCATAACTGAAATACCCTCCTTTAATCACAAAATTCCATGCCGATTTAAGTTTCAAAATCGTTTACAAGTTTTAACAGCTATCTACTCACCTCTTCACGTGACTTAGTGAGAAGTATGTGCTTGCTTTGGATGGCACAGAGCTTTAAAGTCAGGAACCACAGACGATAGATAAAGTCTCAAGTCACTTTCAGTATTGAACCTGTTTCTGTATATTAAAAAAAAAAAAGGTATACGAAGAAAAAGTTTCTCAAATACGTAGAAGAAAATGGTAACAAAGCTGTAATAGCTTTATTCTCTAACAATGAGAACTTCTCTTTTAAACTTAACAAGAAACCAATTAATGACAAAGATTTATAGCTTTTCTTTCAGACCCTTGGCCCTGTCGAGTGCAAGTCTAAAATCTATTTTGTGGGATGGTGGGTGGGAGGGTGAAAGGCATGGCGTGGCTTCACAACCGACCAAAGTATCCTTCCGCGCCAACAAGAACAGATGGATCACGGAAAACGTAGATGGCGCTAGCTACTGGACAGATTTTGCGGAAAATTCATGTTTGGAAATATCAGTTTTCTCGAGAACGAGTGAAATTTTTATGTTAATATTTTCAACAACCATTCTAAGATAATGTATCGATGTTTATTAATTGTTACATTTTCTTATTTTTTGTTATGAAACCAACAGTTTTCTATTGAAAAATGTTAATTTTATCGATATTTGATCACTATTAAAATTATAGAGCTGTGTATATAAAAATTATAACTTAATCAACGTGCTTCTATTCTTGGACAAACCGTTTCCGGAAAGAAAATGGCAAAACTGTAAACATTCTTGAAGATGACCGTTTGTTCCCATAGCGCTGCATTTACACGCCAAATGAAAAGTGCCAATCGCCTTAATTCAAAGGTGACCTGGTGGTCTAGGGGTAAGGTGTCAGACTTCTGTGCTGAGGGTCCGGGGTTCAATCCTCGGTCCCGGCACAGATTTATCTGATTGCCAAACCCTTCCTTCACCTCTGACAAGACGTGTATTAATCACAACTTGTGAATGTGAGGAATGCCAGGCCTCCACCGTGGTTCGGATTCCACGTTAAACTGTAGGTCCTCCATTTCGTCTCACAATCACCCTACCATTACACATTAGCGTAAGTGCGTATAACCCGAACGGGTAGTAAGACGCGGTGCTAATAATAATAATAATAATAATAATAATAAAATTATTATTAATAATAATAATAAAATTATTATTAATAATAATAATAATAATAAAATTATTATTAATAATAATAATAACTTAATTCAAAATCAGGGGGAATTTCAAGGAACTGCTCTTTTTCTTTCACGCTTAATGTGGAGAGTTTCAAAACTGCTGTCTCTTCCAGGGTATTGCGAATACATTTGTTATTATTGTACATTGCTGGGAAATATTCTCTGAGGATTTTTCCAAGTACCTTCAAGAGTTCTCTAACCAAGTTTTCATCCAAAGAAAGCTGATTTTCTACCATGAACTCGTGAAGGGTATCAAAGCACTCCGTTTGTTTAGTTGCTAATCAATTAAACACGTTTTCCAAAACTTTTTTTATGAACGACTCGATACGGTCTTGCACAATAAAAACGTTAATATTTGACCCCTAAAAAGAGAGGTTTAAACTGTTCATTTATGAGAAAATGTCAGCCAAATAGGCCAAAGCCTTGAGCCACATTTGATCTTGCATGCACTTTGCTTCGTGAAAGGGATGGTTGGTAAGAAAAATGAAAACTTTGTGTTTAAGTTCAAACAATCTTGTAAGAGTTCTACCTCAAGAAACCCCCTGACTTCAGTGTGAGACGATAAACAGTTGTAAATGCCTCCCCTTTCCTCACAAAGTTCTGCAAAATCCGCCATTATAGAAATATTTTGGCGAACCCCCTGGAAGATTTCGCGAACCTTCAGGGGGTTCGCAAACCACAGTTTGGTAACCGCTGCCTTAAACCATCAGACCACCGAAGCGGATTTGTATACTGTGGTCGTAGAACTATTATGCTAATATAATATTTCAAGTAAGTGTTTGAATAGGGTACCCCATCCACGGTAGGAGAGTTTATAAGTAACAGCTAGCAGAAGGTTCATTATTGCAAACAGTGGCTGGATGTGTCATTAAATGTTGACTTATTTGAAAGTTATTAATTATTTTCTTAGTAACACTATATTATTAATAACTAATTCTAAATAGGTTGACATTAATTACTATAAGCCAATTTTTGCAATAAAGAACCTACTGCTGGCTGTCACCATTTCTCCTTCCTGATATGGGGTATAGCCTATAGATATAGGCTGACTGATGAAATGCTACATTTGGAGCAGAAACCTGGACTCTTAGGAAAATGGAAAAGAAATACTTGGAGAACTTTGAAATGTGGTGCTGGAGAAGATTTGAGAAGATTAGGTGGACAGACAGGGTGACAAATGAAGAAGTCCTAAGAAGATTGGGTGAGAAGAGAACCATTTTGGATGATTGCGATTCTTCGGTACAAAGCAAACTTGATCGAACCCATCCTTAGAAGGAACTGTCTTCTGCGCGACGTCATCGAGGGAAAGGTTGAGGGAAAGAGGAGCTTTGGAAGAAGGAGGATTCAAATATTGGATAACTTGAAGGAAAGAAGAACATTCTGGGAGATCAAGAAGGAGGCAGAGGACAAGGCGATTGGCGGTTCACTGACAGAAGGAATGGACCTGTCGTAAGACAGAAAACGTATTAATAGTTATAGTCTGACTATCATAAGAATGACGATGGAATATCACTGTTATAAAAGTATAGCTTTCAGTACTAAACGTACTAAACACAATTCTAGAATAGTGTAGGGATTGGCTCATCATCCTTTATTTGCCAATAGTTTTATTTTGGAGCTTGCAAATTCTTTTTCATTAGTTAAAACATACGATACCACCAAGTATTAAAACATCTCATCTCATCTCATACTATTTTCTTTTATAAATGAAAGAGATTATTAGCTTCATTTGTTGGAAATATGTAAATTGGTGTGTTCTTTCATTATCTTTACGCACGTTAATGGCCGACTTGGATTATAAACACCTGCGTCCACCTGGATTTAACTATACCGTGTGCCTGAAAATAGCTCACTAAATATTTCAATGAGCACTCATTAATGTAATGTCAACCAAAAAAGTGATCTAAAACCAAATAGCTCTATGTATATTTAAACAAAAATATATATTTTTTCAGGGTTTTGGACAAAACTAAAACCGTATGCTCAAATTAAAACCTTTATGATGAATTTAATCTATACTGACAGTGGTTAAAAATGTTCGCGTGTATATTAGATATAGGCCTACGTTATATTTATTTAGAAAGAGAAAGTCATGGATTATTTTTCATAATTTTAAGATAGTTACTATTCAAACAAATTTGGTGTCACCTGAGCGTTTGAACGAAGCCAAGTGGACATTAGTTCTAAAACACATTTTACAAAACATGGAAAATATCACAACTCTTGCCTAGTGGACAATAAATTACTTTTTTTAGCACCATGTCTTACTACCCGCTCGGGTTATACGCTTATGTACTAATTACACTAATGTGTAAGGGATTAGGGAGGTTTAATTTAGAGAAAGTGCACCCTTATTGGCGTGGAGAGAGAGCGGAAAACCATTTAGGGAAAACCACCCTCAGTGCATCCGATCGGGATTGAACCCCGATCTCCGATCTCCAAATTTATGCTAAGCAGCAATTTTGAGTGACTTTATTTGCTATCTAAAATAATTTGTTAAGTAAAAAAGTTAAAAACACCCTATGCAAATTATCATACGAAACTTATTCCCGGGATTCGTGAGTTATTAAATGGACGCGCCAATGTCCCTGTGCTAAGAAGCGAGATTCTGGATTTAAAGTTTAAGCTTAAGTTTAAGAGTGTATGTAAACCAAGGCGACAGTATTCAAGTGAAATTGTATATTTGAGAAAAAATCCATGGTGTTAGCCTGAAATCGAGCCATACAGACCGAGCAGTCGCCATCTGTTGATGAAGATAGTGCCAACCTTTGCGAACTTAGGGTATCATGTTGTCAGCACAATTAACCCTCAAGCCGTTAATCTCACTTTACTAGCTCAGAGCCGCTACTTCTTCATTCAAGTAGTTACTCATTTTTGTCCTGATCGAGGCTGAGTTGACCCCGATCCTGACCCACTACTTTACAGAAAAATCTGGGAGTGCCAGGGATTGAACCTGAGACCCCTGAATCTGTAACTAGGAGCTATTGACCACAAGACCACAGAGAAATTACAACTAAATAACTTTTTAATAACCATAAAAATAAAACTGTTTGTAATGTAACATTACAGGCTTGGATTATCTATCGCAGCGCACCAATTCTAAAGTCATGGCGTAGTCACTTTGATAAGCAGACAAGATGAATCCTTGTGTTTGTGGATTCGGCAGTGGACCGCATCTGGCGACATCACCATAGAAATGAGGCAATTTGTTTTCAACCCTCCCTCCCTCTGTTTACAAGAGTTACCATCTCTTAGTGATTCGTCTTCACTGTCGCTGCAACACCCATCTCTGAAGATGCTGCCCCAGCTTTTCCAAAGGGGCGGGGGAGATGAATCGTTTAAAAAAGTGGCTAACTCTCAACGCCACCTTTCATTCTGGATATTTCCTGTTCAGTTCTGTTGTTTTGCATTTAAAGTGAATTTTAAAATCTGAGATTATATTTATTCTCTATCGTTTGGTCTAAGTTTGTAATAAACAGATCCTGGTTTTGTTTAATATTTTTATAATATTTCTGGCACTGGTGGCTATTTTTTTTTGGTCAATGCTCCACTAAATCATAGTAAAGATAATTCAGTAAATTTGCTATAAATAATCTATTTACCATAACACATCTCCAAGGAAAACTGTTTATAGTTGCTATATTGTTCAAGTGTTGGATTAGCATCATATGCTGCGCAGTGAAAATTGTACAATAAAAGGCAGATCCCATTAGAAAATACTCAATAAATATTATTGTTATTCTTGTTTTTGGTTGTTACATCAATATAAAAGTGGGTTTTAAACATACAATTATTATTCATAGGGGCTTATAAAAATTATCAAATTCAATTTAGAACATATCAAATATGCCTGGTTTGAAATACTAAAATGTTTTCTCATGTTTTGACCTTTAGAGTTGGACAATTTGTGTGGGTTGGTTAATCATTAGAGAGTGATGATAGTGAAATATCGCTGATCGTTCCACCCCAAACACCCACTAATGGTGTATTATCCAACACACTCTGATATTTATTATAATTTCACTGGGTAAAATAGACCGAGGTATGATCTGAGATCATTAAATGCTTGGACATTTCCTATCATAAAACGTGGATACTGCTAGTACTTTTTTCCACTGGCACTCCTAAAACAATTTCGTCCATTACTACGTTAAAAACAGAATTGTTTTTATACACTATTCACTTCATTTAAAAAAGGTTATAGTATGAATAAGATGCGTTCTTGTTTGTTGGAAAAAAAAATGTTCGTTGTAAATCCCATTACAACTCTGGTCGTTCACAGATTTCCAGCTTCTTTTCTATGTCTGCCTTGTGTTTTAAATGACTATTATTGCTGCCTGTTATAAATCAAGAGACTCCTTGGGACAAAGCTTCTAGTGTTTTATTCATTGTGTTTGACTCAGTCGAGTTGAATTTGAAAACCACATAACTCTCAAGACACAGGTAAGGTTATGGACATTTAGTGAACCATGGACGTAAACTAAGAAAATACCTTCCCCGTCACGAAAATTGTGTATCTCGCTGCACTTTGTTAGGATACTTACAAATACGATTATTTTATTGAAATTTCATTTTTACACGATGTGAGATTATTATTCTTAAAAATATTTAATCAAGATGATTCTTTGATATAAATAACACATTTAAATTTGATATTGAAGTGGTTTACAAGCGACCAGATCGTTTTTTTTACATTTACAATGAAGTAATTTTGAGCACAAAAAATAAATTACACAAGTTACATTTTAAGTTGTTTTTAAATTCGCTAATAATCTTAATTTCTGTATTTATGAATATTATTTTATTTGTTTTCTTTTTACGAGCTTTCTTTGCTCGAGACATCCTCTTTGGTAAATGTTTTCACTACACATTAATTTTAAACTATATATTAAAAACAAAATTTTGAATGGCAATCATGTGTAACCTGGTTTGATTACACTGTATTCTTTTTTATCGAAATCCTTTACAGTTATAATGTGTACACTAATCATAATAAAAAACATTCTATAAAATGCTATATTTGTGTTTCTTATAGATCTTAGTAGGTAGGAAACTCCCAAGTACATCACATACTGCCTTAAAATCATGAGCAATTTATGGACATGAGTATGGAGCTCAACTGGATAGCTCAGTGGTAGTCAAACCCTCCTTCTAGTAGCTGACAGGAAATTCCACAATACAGTATCACCATACATGTGTTCATCTGTTCTAAAACACATGTATACCTTCCTCTAGGAGACGACAGGAAACTCAACAGTACCGTATTACCATACATATGTTTCCCTGACCCTCAGCACATATCTACCCTCCTCTAGGAGATGGCTGGTAACTTCACGGTCCAGCACTACCAGACATATGTTTCCCTGACCCTCAGCACATGTATACCTTCCTCCAGGAGATGGCTGGTAGCTTCACGGTCCAGCACTACCAGACATATGTTTCCCTGACCCTCAGCATATGTCTACCCTCCTCCAGGAGATGGCTGGTAACTTCACGGTCCAGCACTACCAGACATATGTTCCCCTAACCCTCAGCATATGTCTACCCTCCTCTAGGAGATGGCTGGTAACTTCACGGTCCAGCACTACCAGACATATGTTCCCCTAACCCTCAGCACATGTATACCTTCCTCCAGGAGATGGCTGGTAACTTCACGGTCCAGCACTACCAGACATATGTTCCCCTAACCCTCAGCATATGTCTACCCTCCTCTAGGAGATGGCTGGTAACTTCACGGTCCAGCACTACCAGACATATGTTCCCCTAACCCTCAGCACATGTATACCTTCCTCCAGGAGATGGCTGGTAACTTCACGGTCCAGCACTACCAGACATATGTTCCCCTAACCCTCAGCATATGTCTACCCTCCTCTAGGAGATGGCTGGTAACTTCACGGTCCAGCACTACCAGACATATGTTCCCCTAACCCTCAGCACATGTATACCTTCCTCCAGGAGATGGCTGGTAACTTCACGGTCCAGCACTACCAGACATATGTTCCCCTAACCCTCAGCATATGTCTACCCTCCTCTAGGAGATGGCTGGTAACTTCACGGTCCAGCACTACCAGACATATGTTCCCCTAACCCTCAGCACATGTATACCTTCCTCCAGGAGATGGCTGGTAACTTCACGGTCCAGCACTACCAGACATATGTTCCCCTAACCCTCAGCATATGTCTACCCTCCTCTAGGAGATGGCTGGTAACTTCACGGTCCAGCACTACCAGACATATGTTCCCCTAACCCTCAGCACATGTATACCTTCCTCCAGGAGATGGCTGGTAACTTCACGGTCCAGCACTACCAGACATATGTTCCCCTAACCCTCAGCATATGTCTACCCTCCTCTAGGAGATGGCTGGTAACTTCACGGTCCAGCACTACCAGACATATGTTCCCCTAACCCTCAGCACATGTATACCTTCCTCTAGGAGATGGCTGGTAACTTCACGGTCCAGCACTACCAGACATATGTTCCCCTAACCCTCAGCATATGTCCACGTTGTATGCTAAACACGCCGACA
Organism: Timema bartmani; assembly: GCA_902151455.1. Taxonomy (NCBI): domain Eukaryota; kingdom Metazoa; phylum Arthropoda; class Insecta; order Phasmatodea; family Timematidae; genus Timema; species Timema bartmani. The sequence goes on along the minus strand of CABFWB010000151.1, from coordinate 89,992 downwards.
ATGGCTTCCCGCCCGCTCGTTCTTCTTGCTTATTACTGGAGAGACCCGACGTACTAAATCACGGCCAGAGTTTCGGGAGATGAAAAGACGGGGGGAGGGGGTTTAGTCGAGTGGGATTTTTGGGAGTAGGGTTTGTCGGTCTTATAGCCTCTTCACAAGGGTGTGGTAAAGCTACTGTACAGGGCGGAACAAAACAAAGGAATTATCCACATTCAATTAGATTAATTTGGTATAATTTCGTTCGCTTAAAAAAAAATTTACTTTCACATCATAAGGATAGCCATAATTTGACTAGATAGGCACACTTAATTTACTTACAGAAATAGCAGTTCTACTTTGATGAAATACCTTATGATATAGCCTCTAAGATAGGATCATGGTGTAATCCGTTAAGGTAAGACCGCTACTTATCAGGATAAACAAAGTGTACAGTTATCAATATGTTTAAAATTAAAATCAGTCATCAGTTTGCACAAGATCATCATAGGTGGTTACGCGGACTATTAGCCAGTCTCATATAGTCTAGATTTGTGTGACGAGCAGGTCAGGGTTTTGATTTCAGGCCAGATGTACCGAGGTTTGTCTTTCCTTAATGGTGTCCCAATATCCTTCCATGAAATGCTGTTACATTTTCTCTAAATTTTACATTCCTCATCCCTTTCTTATTGGCCTAGTTAAATGAGAATAGTCGAAAGGGTAATAAAAAAAAAATTGTGGACAAGATCGTGATTTTCTCTGGACTCCAAAACTCTTTTATATTTCACGTGGTGTGAGCGCATTTAAGATACGGGTAATTAAGATTTCCAAAGTGGTTTAACTTAAGGCGATAGTAATCCTTGGCTTGTGTTTAGTGTATGAAGAAAGATAGATGAATAAATAAACTATCGCCATCATTAGCGAGGCCTGTGTTCGAATCCCTGCCGGCAAGTTAATTTCTAACAAACTCACCTTCCCTATCCTACGATTAAGTTATAAATAACTATTGTTCCACATTTATCACTAAATAATAGATACACAATCTGGTTTCCGTTAGTATACTATTATTATTCAAGTATTTAACGTAGGCTTATAATTTCTGAACAGAATAATTATATCACCATACGACTTACAATCAATTTTGAAAGGTTATTTGACTAATAATTAAGCATGATTTTTTAAATTTTGTCTGCTAAAATAGTTTGAATGTTATAAAAGGCCTTTGATATGAAAATTAGACCGTAACTTAGATCTAGAGCACACACAAAACACCCATTTTCTTTGGCCATCACGGTGAAAGCTGTGCGCCACAGTTTAACCACTGTTAAATTTTTCGAGCTTGATGGGATTCGAACTTGAAACCTTTGGATCAGTAGGCAGACGTTCTGGGGGATTCAATCCTCGTTTCCGGCACAGATTTATCTGATTGCCAAACCCTTCCTTCACGACGTGTATCGGATTCCACGTTAAACTGTAGGTCCTCCATTTCATCTCACTATCACCCTACCATTACACATTAGCGTAAGTGCGTATAGTATAACCCGAACGGCTAGTAAGACGAGGTGATAATAATAATAATAATAATAATAATAATAATAAAAGTAGGCAGATGCCTAACCAATCGAGCTAAGGTATTAAATAAAAGTAACTTCAAACACCTCAGATCATACAACAAATTCACTGCCAAATAATAAACATGTTAGACATGAGAAAGTTCCAACTTTCGCATTTTAAATCATATCCCCTAGGGGTTTTTAAGACCATAACTTCTTGTACAGGGTGTAGTACAACTCTGCGGGTGGGAATGAAAAGGGGGGCTTGCAATGGCACGCGGTGGTGGAGGCCTCCCCTAATATTTATACACATTGCATCCCTCCAACCCTCTGACGTCGGTATTTCGGTTATTTATTTATACCGTAAGCTTTTGAGGGTTTGAATTTAAATATTTTAATAGTAATGCTCCTTTTGTTTGGTGTTGGTAGGTATGGTCCACTCGGGTGGTTGGTTATTGCTAGGAGGAAATAGATATGCGCCCAGGTTGGCTTATTGCGAAATTCTTCAGCAGATTTATCTTCTTCGGTTCTTAAAGAACGGAACAACCATATTTGTTTTTTAGTCAGTCTGTGGTCGTGATTTTACATCTTTTAAACACTTGATTTTAGGATTTGATCTGAAATGGTTTTGACCAAAAAAAAGTATATCTTTTCAATGAACAAGCTAAAGGAAGTTGCCTACCTGTTACGTCACAGCGGATCAAAATAGGATTTCCCAAGTTAATGAATTTAAGTTCTCTTCGGTGAGTTTTAAAGATATAACGTTGAAACTAAAACTATAAATTCTTAAATAATTCTAAAATAATTTTACAGTGAAACAAAATTATATTATGTTTATCTTGAAGTAGTTATTTTTGTAAATGAATTTCTTATAAATCATCTATAACTTAGGTAATTTGGCTTAGTCATGAAATGTCCCTTAGGAATCTTTTTACAGGGATGTAGATTATAAAAGTACGCGAAAGCATATGTCTATCTAAAATAGGAAATAATAAAACGATAATTTTGAAAAGCAAGTGGCAGATAGTATAGTGATTTTGTAAACCCGTCAGAGAAATAGGAGAATTGTCATCAACAGATAAACAAGAAACCTCACAGGGTGAACAACTAATTCCCTTCCCTCTCTTTCTGTTTTGTACATTGGCTTATAAGTGTGGTAGAGCTTAGACTGCTTAGGTACATCAAGCTAAGATGCAACCCGCTTCACAAAATAGCTTCGAAATCTCCAAGTAGGCAACATTGCTAACTAAAAAGTCTTAAGCCAAGATGAATCCTCACCTTTCTAAATAAACTGTAATTCTTTTTGTAGAAAAACTCTTAAAGTTCAACTCAGCCTTTATTTTTTTGCGCTACTTTTGTTACTATCCTTCCAGCCTATCCACATTTAACTACACTAAGAGAGAAAGAATGCGGGAGGTAGAATTTAATTTAGGAAATGAACTCGTATTTGCTTTGAAGGAGACTAATAGTCCATTTAAGGAAAAGCACCCTTATTACAGCTGGCTGAGATTCGAACCTTGATCTCGCCTTCACCGATAGACCGGACTAGATCGCTTGACGCCTAGTCAACGTGCCTACCGGTGTCGGACACAACACATCTGATTTTTATTATTTTTATTTTTTATCTTTATTTATATTGATATCATTTTTTTAAATGGAACCACACAAGACTGTCTAGTGTACAACTAAAGCTCAAAATGTCTTAAGTTTGTGATACAAACAAGAAATATTTTGTTTTTATTTTTAATTTATTTGATCTATTTGACGTGCACTTTCTAAACCAACTGATAATATCAGCACACGACTTATAAACTAGCTTAAGACTAGAACAGGTACAAAATCCAGCCTCTGGCCGTTAATTCATCACTGCGAAAGGGGAAACCCACATTTCACCAATGATACATTTTTCGATCATGTCAAGAATCGAACCCAGGACCTTTAGCTCAGTAGAGAGACACGCTACTAACTGAGAAAATGTGTCGGACTGAGTTGTTCACTACATGGTATATACAAGTACAGTAGTTAAGCTTGTTTTTTGTAGTGTACTTTTTTTGTTCGAGAACAGATCGAAACTAATCTCGCATCCTGGTACGGTTTTCTCTATTCTACTTTTAGAAAATAGTGACATTGAAATCACTGAAATTACTGTTTTATCATATTTAAAAGAAATATAATAAAACAAGAAAATAGTTATTTTTTAAAATGAAAAAACTATAAAAAAATGATTTGATGACCTGAAAATGATCAAAAAATTACTTAAAAATAATAAAAAATGAATTCATATTCCTAAAAATATGACCAAAAAATTTGAGCAAAAACTCGTAATGAATGCACACGACTAGATAAAGCACGGACTTAACAAATGAAAACTAAAAAAAAAAAATATGTAATTAAAAGTATTTAAAACAACTAAACTCTTTCATTATGCTCGATATAATATTGATTTACAAATATTTGCTTCAGAAGTAATATCTCCTAATTTCCAGCCAAGTTGTAGTGTCTCACCAGGAATGTGTCTTGTACAACCATACACGCAAGGAGGGTACAAAGTCAATTTCATACACCAGGGGTAGTCAAAAGGTTTGGACAGGAGAAACCCTTGTACCAGAAAAAAACACACAAACATGCTGGAACCCTCATAAAACTTTTGCACTAATATTATTAACATTCAATAACGACAATCATATTTTACTAGTATAAAACAAACTGAAATATCACATGTTCTGTCTGCGTCTTTGGTAAATGTCCTTTATTCAAATTTGAAAAAATTGCCAACCCTAGTTACTGTTATTATTTTATAGTGTAAATATTCTAAAACTGCCTCACGGAGCCTAGGATAAATATGGAGGTGCCCAAGAGCTCCGCGGAGCACAATTCGAAAAACGATGGCCGACACTATCTCTCATTTTGACGAATGTTTATAAAAGGATCAAAATATGTTCGATTATTTATGCATTTATAAAATATCGGTGATAAGCTATTTCAAAATATACTTTTTCTATATAAATGCCTAAAAATGAGGCAAACCAAGACCTAAAATTTCAAAATGACCAAAGAATGACCTATAAAAAAAAGGTTTCCACGATCAGGGAACATGAGACATGAGCCTTGTATGTAATATACCCATAAAAAAATAAAGACGTGTCATCTAAATCCAGACTAGGACGATTGCAATATCCCCGTTTTCAATCGGTGGATATGAAAATACTCACTTCACTAAATTTTTCTGGTTCAAATTAAATTTTTTATCTAATATGCCGATTAATCGACCTTGAGATGGGCTCCTAGCTCTTCTGTAGTCAACATAATGGTAAGAGGAAGTGCTTGAATTAAAGTACATAAAAAGTTCACAAGACCCGATGAGATAAAATTGTATATATAAATGGTGTCTCGTGTACTTCAATACTACAAAATTATTAGAAATTTCACAAAAATTTAAAGTAACTCGAAAAATATCGATTTTTCATACAAAATTTCTCTTATAAAATGAAGGCATTGGAATTACCTACCTAAAGAGTGTTTACATGTTACGATCGGATAAATATTTTGCTGGCTCTCCTGTAATTAATATATACGATAAGTGGAAGGGCTCGAATTAACATACATAAAAAAGTTCACAAGACCCGATCTTATAAAATATTATATATAAATGGTGTTACGTGTACTTAAATATTACAAATATGTAAGACACTTCATAAAAATTCAAAATAAATCGAAAAATATCGATTTTTCATACAAAATTTCTCTTATAAAATGAAGGCATTGGAATTACCTACCTAAAGAGTGTTTACATGTTACGATCGGATAAATATTTAGCTGGCTCTCCTGTAATTAATATATACGATAAGCGGAAGGGCTCGAATTAACGTACATAAAAAAGTTCACAAGACACTATGAGATAAAATTGTATATATAAATGTGTGATGAAATTTATTTCATCATCTTTCATCTTGGCTAGTGTATAAACCCTTGGATAATTGTAGATGGCCACTACATAGAGTATTTTCATAGCGATGTCATTTTTTTTAGCACTGCGTCTTACTAACCGTTCAGTTTATAAGCTTATGTACTAATCACCCGAGTAGTTTTAGGGATTAAGAAGATTATATTTATATTAAGTGCTCCCGCATTTACGTGTGGGGAGAGTGAAACACTATCTTAGAAAAAATACTCATTGGACACCCGATCGCTATTCGAACCTCAATATCTCCGTCATCGGCAGTCTAGTGCAACCCTGTGAAAATAGCGCCTTAAACCTCGCGGCCACCGAAGCGGGTCGTGTTTCTATTATTTCTCCACTGTACTGAAGGGGAATTATCTATTAGCGACACTCTACATTTAAGAAATTAAAAGTAATACTTCAAGTGTTAACTGGCACCTATACAATTTTTTAGTTCTATTTATTAAAGTTTATCAATAATATTTGTTTAATAGTGTAAAGAACCGTTTCTCAGGTCGAATGGTCTAAAGTTTCACTCTCGCAAAATACTGGACTTCTTATCACGGGAAGATTGAAGTTAGAATCCCGGTCGGGTGTACTGAGGTTGGTTTTTCCTAAATGGTTTTACATTCTCACACCACGAGGATGCGGGTACAATCCATCTGAATTTAACCTTCCTCATTCCTAACACTCTAAAGCCGCCTCGGTGGCGTAGTTGGCTAACGCGCCAGTCGCGTCGAGCTCGACCGCCGAGGACGGGGAAATCGAGGTTCGAATCTCGGTCGGGTGAACTGGGGGTGGTTTTTCCTAAATGGTTTTCCACTCTACCTCCACGCAAATGCGGGTTCACTTCCTCTAAATTCTACCTTCCCAATTCCTAATCCATTAGAGTAATTAGTACTTAAGCGTATAACCCGAACGGGTAGTAAGACGCGGTGCTAAGTATTATTATTATTATTATTATTATTATTATTATTACTATCCTAACACTCTAGCTTAATTAATGCATAGGCGTGTAACTCAAACAGATAGTAGAACGCGGTGCTTAAAAAGGAAATGAAAAGTGTAAAAATAATAATTAATCTCTATATATTTTTAATAAACACTAATTTATAAATAGATAATGTGTTTGACAGTAACTGTGAACAGTTTTAACAGAATCAAGTAAATAAATACACAGAAAGTCTTTGATCCGTTTCTCCCTTTCAACTTCTTCCCGCTTTAGATGGAATAAGTTAGTTCTGGGTCCAGAAAGGTAATTTGGTGCTGACGGCTTTGTACAAAGCTATCTTGAACGAAGTTTATATCTCGGCAAGAGTTGTAATTGGGAACGGTGCCACGTAACCACNTCCACCGTTCCGGAGACTAAACTCGAAATAATTAAATTTGCTGGTTCGTAGTTTTCTCCAGTTGAATGTTGTCCAAGAAGGGAGTAGAGATTTTTGTGACCTCCGCGTCTTTCAGTTACTGTTGGAAATTGGAAGGGGGTGGGGTGGAGAGAGAGAAAGAGAGAGAAGGGGAGCTAAGGTTGCTCGATTTATCTCAGAAGTTATCCTAGTTATCCTTGCTGGTGACGGGAAGGTTGTTGCCCAAATCCCGGTCGGGTGTACTTAGAGTTTTCCCCCTAAATTATTTATATCTCTCCCTCTGCGCAAATGCTGGTACATTTAATCTAAATTACTCCTTTCCCATACCTACTCAATTATTGTAATTAAATGCGTATAGCCCAAGTGGAGCATATAACATCCTTTATACAAACTTGCCCCGTCATCCCACTTAACAAATGATCCATAAATTACATTTTATACAATCTTGAAGAGCATACCTTGTTTTTTCGTACTAAAAGTATGCTTATTTTTATTGTATACCTAAACACTAAGCTCCGTCCTCATTCCTCGGAGCACTCATAATGTACTTAGGTCCTGAACCAGACGTCACATTCGATTTTTTTTAGAAGACTGTGAAATTGAGATGAGTGAAATAATTGTATCATATATTTAAAAAAACAACCTAATCAAAGATACATCTATTCATTAAAATTTCGATGTTTCCAAGTGTATAAATCGATGTTCTGTAAGTAATTTTATACTACCCAAAATTATATTCTTACCTTGAATGATTTTTTTTTGTTTCAGGTAAACTTATTCTTATTTTACACGCTGCAGTTCATGATTGAACAAGTATTTTATGGTGAGTACTTTACTTCTTTTAGTGGTGGTATGTAAGTTTGATAAAAAAAAAGATCGTATAAATAAATTATCTTTGAATAGATTTCACAAAACACTTTTGATCTAATGTGGAATATTTGTGAAATTAATTTAAATAAAACCACTGCATGTGTATATATATATATTATCAATGAGTCTTATTATTCGTTCAATTTGTAAGCTCATGTATTAATTATGATAGTGAGTTAGAGATGAAGAAGGTTGAATTTAAAGGAAGTGTACCCACATTTGCATGGTGATCTAGAGAGTGGAAACCCGTTTAGGGGAAACCACCTTCAGAACACCCGATCGGGATTCGAACCCCGATATCTCTGTTATCGGCAGTCTAGCCTATTGCGAGAGTCACGCCTTAGACCATGCGACCACCGAATTAGGTAAACATATTATAACATCTCGTAAATGTAAAAGTCAAAGTTTACTCACATCAATCCTATACGGGTGATTGAAACTTATTGTTAGTATTATTCAACCCGCCCCGGTAGGTACGTGAATTAATTAACAAACTCATCTAAGTTTGTTTGCTAGTGGCGTGAAGGTCGGGGCCCGAATACCGGCCGGGTGATATTTCCTAAATTGTTTACTACTCTCCCTCGACGCAAATGAGGTTATATTTCTTCTAAATACTACATTCCTCACTTCTATACCATCTATTTAATTAAATGGCTATATTTCGGACTTGGAAGATGTAAAAAACAAAAATGTACACTATTAAATAAAACTTTGTCTATAATTATCATTGCTATTTAACATATTAACGAAACACATTTTATTTTATAATTAACATACAGCTTCTATAATTATATACAAACGGTAAACATTGATCTAAAATTTATTGTTTAAATTAACCAATTATTTTAAAAATTGATCCTGTTTAGTGATTTGAGCTTCAGACCTTTGGATTGATGCGCTAAAGTCAAAGGTTCGAAATCCTTGTCTGTGAAAATTGTTTTCAAATATATAGTTTCATATCATTGGTGGTTTCAGAATTAACATTGGTAACATTTTACCACCCCTAACCCCAAAATTATTTTGACGCTCGTTTAAATACTCTACACATCCTGCTGTCTTGTGACCATTAGCTGGGTGCTGGTAATTTTCGTAGCACATGCGAGGCAGTAATGGGATTTATAAAAACGTCCTCTCTTGAATTGCCATTGGCTGTTTGTGAAATATATCGGTTTGCTAACTAAAATTAATGGCTTTTCATTATTAGGTGGGCAGTAGTAATATTGGTACATGCCTTGCGTCATATGTGGTTGCGGTGACATGCGCATGTGTTATTTGCTGACATAATGGTCGAATACTTTCAGCTATTTGGTAAAAAATAAATAAAATAAATAAACGTTGAAAGTTTAAATTAATTAAACTACAGCTGCCTTTGCTATTATTCAAGGCTAGAACCAACCTTAGAAAATTAACATATTCTAATATATTAGCAGTGTACATATTTATCACCGTAATTATCATTACATTAATACATAGACCACATTATAATCTCTTTATTTTAAGGATACTTATTCATATTTAATTGCACACGCCGGTATCGCTGTGTATTTTAAAACAGTCGACCTTTTTTTAAAAGCTGGATAAACAAACGGTTTTTACTTTTGACCAATATTTACCTTGCCTGTTGGAATATTTAAATTGAAACTAACTCTATAGCAATACTTATTTAAATAATTTTATTTTGGAGCTTGTATACTTTATGTTTGGAATTATATTAGGATTTAAAAATAAGAGATGAAAGAAAATTTCACTCCTCAGTAAATTAGTATTTATTTTATACACTAAAATATATTTACTAATACCTTGTAGTAAAATAAAAATAAATGTAGAAAGGGTAAGCTTCTACAATTCTATGATTAAACATAATTTTTACTTCACTGTATCTTAACTGAGATGGAAAATAACTTTTTTACTTCACCATTGAGCACGCGAATAAAAGGCGTCAGTCTCGGCTTGTCTGTTTTCGCAGTGATGAAGAGATCGAATCTGCTGAACTGTTTTCTCCTAAATTGCTTTTCATTACCTTTCTCCATTCGATCCCATTGGATAACCGGACTTATAATAAAACGAGAAGCACGTGAAAATATTATTCTCGTCATTTAAATAATAATACATGGGTTTTAGAATGGTGACTATTTTATTTTGGATCGTGCATTTAAGTGTTCACAACGACATGTTGCATACATTATTAGGAAATAATATTTTATGCGCAATATCAGAGCATCTACTCATTTATATTCGTCAATGGCTTTTAGTCCCGTCCCACAATTTATCAGTGTGTAGGTTAGAACGGCTAACTGAAGGCTAACTCTATACATGGATAGACCCGTTAACGTCCAACCATGTATCGCCTATTGGTTATACAGACTGTGATGAATGTTACACCAGAGTCTGGGAGGAAATCAATATTTTGGGTTATCCCACTGTGATGTATTTACATATTTTTTATGTTCACATTGACACCAAAGATAGGGGATTATATAAACTGACTGGAATAGATACATGCCAAAACAAGTGAGGGAAATGTTTATTGGAAACTATATATATATATTTTTTGTGAATCGATTTAAAATAGAAAACATATATTTTTACCATAACTTTTGTATAGTTTTGAGATTTAAAAAAAACCCCATAGACTTGGCAAAACTAAAATAATCAGGAATTATATTTCGTTGAACAACTTGGTTTACTAAGAACATAGTACCCTTTAATAAAATTTATAACCGGCTTCGGTGGCCGTATGAGCTAAGGCGTCACTCTCGCAATAGACTTGACTGCCGATGGCAGGGAGATAGGAGTTAGAATCCCGGTCGGTTGTACCGAGTTTTTCCAAAATTGTTTTCCACTCTCCCTCCACGCAAATGCATGTACAATTCCTTTAAATTCAACCTTCCTCATCACTAATACATTGGAGTAATTAGTACATTAGGCGTATAACCCGAATGATGGGTAGTAAGACGCTGTGTTAAAAAAACATTAGTTGTCTTATGAAATAGATTTTTGTTGAAAAAAACACGTAAAGTTTTCAGAACCAAATAACGGAGCATTAACATTAACACGATCATTTGAACCATAATTTTCATCGAAATGGATTTCTGCATTCTCACTCTGAAAACATCAAAATTGAGGTGAGTGAAAGGTTTTTTCTTTAAAATATATGTACATATATATTTGAGTATACATATTTATTTTTATTTTAACATGGTAACACTTTTTCACTTTTTTTCTAAATAAAAAGACAGAAAACCACACAGTTCGAAGTGACGCGACGCTTGGTTTAAGCTGTATTATCTACCTAAGCTACGAGCTGAATTAAAGGTGAGATACTCTTAAAATTTTAACAAGCCCGGCTTACATGGCTCATTAATGTGAAATAGAGTGTACCTATAAGTGAGACGCACTGTGATTGGACAGGACGGGATTCATGAGGCGCAAGATATAACCCGCGGCCATAAATGCTCCAACATCGTGTCATACCCTCTCTCTCTCTCTTCTTTTAAAATCTACAGTTTTTTTACTTTGTTCTTTTTTTTTCACTTTCATTATTTCTCATCGCAAGGAAACACTTCTCTAATAGTTTTTTTTTCTGTCCCGGTGCGACAAATCTAGAGAGTTATTACGAGTGTCAACCCTAAGAGATGATACAGTAGTCTTAAATCACTGAACTTTCAGTTTTCACATTTGAGCTTGAGGGAGATTTATATATATATATATATATACGATGATTTTGGTAGGAAGAACAGTAGAAGTTAGTTACTAAAGTCACTNTATATATATATATATATACATATACGATGATTTTGGTAGGAAGAACAGTAGAAGTTAGTTACTAAAGTCACTAAAACAATTTTAATATATTCATACACCAAGTCATGTTGTCTGCAGCTGTCACTTTTGATAGATATTATCATTACCTATAAAATAACACAAATAATATAGTAAGGTGTTATTAATGTTGGCCGCAAATAAGTATGTTTGAATTTTCTCTAGTGTTCCTACAAACAAAATCAGCGTATACACATTAAGGGCCATGCTATTCAGGGACTTTTTAGAAATTCTCGAAACATTTTCCAATTTAATGGTAAATATTGTGTTTTTTTTATGAGCTGTACGAGAAAATATATATTTTTTATAGCCCCGTGTCTTACTTCGCGTAAGGTTTATACGATTATGTACTTATGACACTAATGTGTGAGGGATGAGGCAGGATTAATTTTGAGAAAAGATATCCGCATTTGCGTGGAAGGAGAGAGGGTGGTAAACAATTTAGGAGGAAAACACTTTCATTACATCTGACAAGATATAGAACCCCGATCTCCCCGTAATCAGCAGTTCAGTATATTGCGAGAGTGACGCTTTAGACCATTTGACCACCGAAGCGTGCTAGTTTTCTATAATACATCGTTTACCAAACTGGTACGCGTACCCCCAGGGGTACGTGAAAGATTTAAGGGACTACGCGACGCTCCACCAAGTTTTATTAATAATAAAATATTTATTTTTGATAATTGTAAGTCTGATAGACAAATTAACTCATAATTTGACGAGATGTTATAGAATTTAATAAACCTGCGCCCCCCTAACCAACCCCTACCTGTCACGGCTGTCACCACTTAAGCACTACTGAGATTTGAAATGACCGTTTATACTCTACTAACTTATCGGATAATTATGTCTTTTTGTCGCACGCAACTAACTAAACTTTGGGATACCTTTTTTGATTATTTATATAATCATTACAGTAGATACATATGTTATGTCTATAAAACTAACTATTACACATTAACTAAATGATTATATTAATTTACATAAAAATGGAAACTTTTCCTACCAGCCATCAAGAGTGAGGTCGAAAATCTCACCTTAACATGGAATGAAAGGAGGCAGAGTTATTTGAAGATCAATAAAATTGTTGTATCAGGTGCTAATAATTCCATTCGTATCTTGTTTCTGTATGACCAATATAAAATAGATCAATATCTGAGTAGCAAATTACTATTGATGTCATGGTAGGGGCACAGAACCGTTTAAAATAAATATTAAAACCTCTAGACTCTAGTCTAAAGTTTAAAAATATATACATAAATAATAAAATTCTAACTTGCCAGACAGACTCAATACTTACTACACTTGATACAGCCGTGTGTTGCGGGATGTATTATCATCAATTACAGGGATATCTACCAGGTCTATTATCGCTATTAATGTTTTTGCAATTTCTTAAAGCAATATTGAGGTTATTATCATCGGATACTGCACTTGTAGGGATAGCCAAAACTCTTTTAAATTTTCTCCTTTCATCGGCAAATATTAAATTTATACTTAACTGGGATTAGAACCGCAGGTTGTTTAGAGACTGAAGCTCGATGCGTCCCATCACGACCGGGATCTACAAGTTACTCAAATACCCACCTTGAGAGGTGGAAAGTCCACTTTTGATTCAAATAAAGTTAGTGCTGCCATCTAATTACCAGACATACACGAGATTTTTCTAATCCACGTTAGATTATGGTTAAATTTAAATTAATAAAAAAAAACAGGATTTTCTAGGGTCCTTATGGGGTTTGATATAAAAAAGTTTTTGTCCTGGAAAATATGTGTTTGGTGACTTTCCCCCTTATTTCATAGTACCCTCCATATATTTGCACTTTTTAAAACCAAACACTTTTGGCGGAAAAAAAATGCTTCTGATGATACGTTTATCTTAATTTTTACATCTGAACAGTAAAGTTATTGAATATTTGTCATGAGAAAAGTGGCATTTGAACAGAAACTCTTAAAATAAATATAAAATGTTCTGTAAACATTTCTGGAAGATCATACCAAACATTCAATCACGGTTGAGATTAATTTATGCAGGAAATTAAACTGAACGTATGTATTAAAGCAATACTAGATTTAGTTTTGCCAAAATGTTTATTGTTTATTTACTTGTTCATTTCCACCCCTCCATCAGTTGATAGCTGTTGCCTTTGTGGCAGTACAAAAAAAAGTATTGCACAGGTCACTTATTTGTTTTAAACTTCTGTGGGTGGTTAATTGTTTGAATGTTGGTTCATCAAGATATTGTTACTTATGATAAGTTGGTTTATTTTATTTGTAAAATGTGTCCCGGTGAGTTAATCTAACCTTTGGAGGTTTTTTTTACAAATATTAAAATATAATATTAATTGATTATTCACTAATCAATTAGTTATGTATTTAGTGTAGCTTTTTTTTTATGTTAGCCTGCGTCGGTAAGCACACACAAACTTAGTCGTCAGTATCGTTTTATCTGGTTTGACGGTAAAGAGAATGTCGGTTTTACTAGCCGGGTGTACTGAAGTGGTTTTTTATAAAACTATTTCCCTCCCCACAAACGCGGATACATTTACTATGGATTATAAATTTCTCATCTTTATTAGATGCCAAATATACGGGAAGTCTGGATGGTTAAAATAATTTTCCCGTAGGAAGTGCCTTATCTGATTGCTAAAAAAAAAGGTACTACGTCTACTTTAACGTATTCATACGTCAAGTCATGTGATCTGCAGCTGTTGCATTTGATAGATATTATCAATACTTATAAAATAATATTACTCATATGGTCAAATGCTATCAATGTAGACAGCAATTTTTTTTAGCACCGCGTCTTTATACGCCTATGTACTAATTACACCATTGGGTTAGAGATTAGGAAGGCCTAATTTAGAAGAAATGTACCCGCATTAGCGTGGAAGGAGAGTGAAAACTATTTAGGAAAAAACATCTTCAGTTTACCCGACCGGGATCTAACTCCGATATCCCCTTCTTTGGCTGTCTATTCCAACACGATATTAGCGCGTTAAACCATGCGGCCACCGAAGTGGATTTGACCGCAATTGTTTATGTGTATTTTTTTAAAAGGGCCTTCTCAGCTATTGTTTCATTTATAGAAATGGCGCCGTGTAAAATGAATGCTAACTGCGGTTCTTGAAATATGTGTGTAGTTATCGTACGAGCTAGAAAATATATTAAATAAAAATAATGATTCAAAACTAGAAAACAATTGAGGATTAAATCCATTACAAGGTTGAAAGTGGTCGCAGTGTAACGTCGAATTCAAATGAATATTTAAATTAAAAGAAATGATAATTACAAATGAAGAAAATTAGACCTGCTTTTCACTTTTAATGAAAGCGTCAAATGATGATTCATTCTAATGAAATGAGTGATTTGATGTTCATTTTTGTATTAATTTTCAAAGGAATTGATGGTTCATTGAAAATGACAAGCGAGAATTCGCATTTATATTAACTAGAGCATATCATAATATACCCATTGCTTTTGACCTACTTGAAACAGAGGCAGAGAAGTTTGCGTTGCGGCGTAAACGCTCGCTACTTTTAGGCGTCCCACATCAGTGACGTCCACGTTGGCTATTAAATAGGTACATTTTGTCTGTTAGCTGGCCCCTGAATGAGACTGTGTATATAAACGGTAGCCGGCACTCCCATAAATTACTCTCAGAATCAGTCAAAACAACATGGCAAACCCTTTCCGTATCAACGTTACGCTCGTGCTCGTACATTAGGGGGTACAGTAGGTTGCAAAACTACTTACCCTAATATTAGGCAACGCGCTCACTGGTGAATAAATAAATTAGGAGATTAAGGTGACCGTCTTGGTGAGCGAGAAAGTATCAATAATACTGTCAAGCCACACGGATTAAAATACAATGGTTTGTGTCGTTTTCTGGAACTACTTCTCTATTCTGTCTAACCCTTACTTCCTTTCACCCTTAGCCTACAACCACACTTTTGTTGTAAAGGAAAAATATCTCTGTTGGGATCTTTTGAATTTATTTTGGCGTGAAACATATTTTTAAAAATAATTCATCATAAGATAAAATATTGCGTCAGAGTTGAACGTTCGCGCGGCAACTACTCGCTTATCGAGGCGGTCCTCTTAAAAGGCTACTGAGTGTGACGGGAGATATTTGCGCAAACTGCAACTAAATAGTTGCCTTTATTGCTGGTTCTCAGTTCATTATATAATGGACCTCGCAAAGCTAATCAGCTTCTATTTCAGCACTCAGATGTGTGCGTTCTACTTACACCGACAACAGTTGAGTTGCACTAAGATTAAAACATGTCATAACTTTTAAGTTGCAGCAACAGAAATTTAGCCAGTGCGTGTACTCCTATTAAGACCGTCGTAATGTGTGTGTATATATATATATACTCGCTTTGCTCGTTGGGGGCTCCGCCCCCAGTGAGTTTTCTTTGCAAGTGGATGTAAACTAATGTAATTCCAGCGTTGTTTTGAAATTAAAAATTGTGTGGGAAATGTGCAAAATTTACCTAAAATCAAAAAATCTAGCTCTATCTAAGGTATAACCGGTGGAGATACGACAAAAAGTAATAGGACCAAAATTGTGGAATTCACCAAATCCGTAGATGCTGCTGCTATCCGTTTTTTGATAGGTCTTGCCGTTGAGCCACAAGAGACCTTCAAAAAAAGGTCTGCACAGACTTTAAAGTTGCTCCGCCATTTAGAATTTTTTTTGGGGGTTAGAAATTAAAGATTTTAACATTTTAGAATTTTCTCGTCGGTTACAGGCTAGAAGCTATAAGTTTGCCAAATTTCAAGTTTCTAGCTCATCTGGAAGTGGGTAAACNGATCAGATTTATTGACATCACAATCATTTCTTCTCCCTCATATGGTTAACTTTGACAAAACAAAACAACAACTATATAGTCTAGGAAAATGTTACCAAATATATTAATTCTATGGTGTGAAAGAATTGTAACTTTAATCCTCGAATCCCTTGAATCCTTAAGAATATTCGATATGTGTATATGAACAAATTTTGAATTCAAGCCTCATATCCTTAAAAAAAAAAGTTTTCAATTTTTCAGGTGAAATTTGTTTTATAGCTCAAAAAATGTTTATTAGTGGATCATAACCAATAATAATAATAATAATAATAATAATCATAATAATAATAATAATAATAATAGAATGAACTTAACAACCAGGCCCCAGATCAGTAATTTAACATGTGACTGAATGTATGAATGTTATAATGAATGGATTATAAGAAAAATGTTAACATATAGTTACTATTTGTATTTTCTATTATTCTATTATATTATTTATATTTCTTCTTATGTTCATAATTTTTTCCAAAGATCGGATTTGAGATTCGGGATTCGAATGTAAATTTGAGATTTAGATTGGTAAAATAATGGATTTGACCCAACTCTAATAAATATAGTTTAAAATAGTTTAGAGCAATGTTTGTATCTAAATGAAACAGTCATTGAATATAAAGTGAATGAAACTCCTCCCATCACTTTGTTCCTCCAGCTCATCCCAGTACACGGCCAAAAAACCAACTCGCGGTTTAACCCTCCTCCCCTCCAACCCCCCCACTGAGGGGAGGTGACAATGTACCTTAATTAAGAGACCCCGGCGTACCACTCACTACGAGCACTGTATCAGATTACAGGGAGCTTGAACAACTCTAGCTTCAAGGGGTCAGGTCAAGTATAGTGGGATTGGCATAAGATGATATGTATAGTGTGATTGTCATAAAATTATGTACATAGTGTGAGTTGCATATTATATCATGAACAATGTGCTTGCCATAATAACGTATGCATAGTGTGATTGTAATAAGATAGTAGTACAATATGATTGCCCTAAGATGGCAGGTATAGTGTGATTGTCATAATATGGCAGGTTTGCCATAATATGTCATGTACAGCGTGATTGTCATAATAACGTAAGCATAGTGTGATTGGAATAAGATGGCAGGTACAATATGATTGCCCTAAGATGGCAGGTATAGTGTGACTGACATAAGATGGTAGGCCTGTGACTGTTACAAAAGCTACCAGGGCTATATTTATTTATTCATACGTTAATATATAAGATATTTAAATGCCACTTTTAATATACTAAACACATTAAAATAAAAACAAGATATCTTATCGTAATAATCAAGCTATCAATCAAATACATAATATAATTTCATTTCAAACTACAAATGTTTTTTTTAAATCTATGTTTTAAAAAATCCATACATTTAGTATACATTTTTTAATTCAGAACATTTTTATTAAATATAAGAAATTAAATTGATTTGGATCTTAAAATGAAATTATATAATTTGATTGGTAGTTTGGATAGAATTAAGAATCAAATATCCAAAGCTATTATTTATGCTTTTTAGTGAGGATTACTCCATCTAGATATTATATTCTTCAAATTGAAAAATGACACCTGGACACGCGATTCGAATCCGAGACCTTTGGCTTAGTACGCCAATGCTCTAACCATTGAGCTATTCAGGAATCGTCCCGTGCCCACTGTCATTCTTAACTCATATTTTAGGGCAGAGTCTATGATGGACGTGCAGAAATCGTCGGCTACAAATGTGTGATTTTTTATTAAGATCACGGGCTATCAGATAACGCAACATCATAGACTCTGCCTTAAAATATGAGTGAAGAATGACCCTGGGCACGGGACGGTTCCTGAATAGCTCAGTGGTAAGAGCATTGGCGAACTAAGTCAAAGTTCCCGGGTTCGATTCCCCTATTCAGGTATCATTTTTCAATTTTCAGAATTGGATGAACTTGTTAATATTTTTAATTGGCTTGAGTCCATATGAATATTAGACATAACTTTTAAACTTGTTGCTTTTCTATATATTTTACAGCTCCTAAAGTTGTCAAATCATTGTGATGATTATATTAAGTTATGAGATTAAAGCAAGTAAAAAGTGATATATATATATATATCACTTTTTACTTGTTTTAACGTCAATAGTCTACTAGGTTTGTGCAAAATCTACCAATATTAATATTTGTATTAAATTATTTGTGAACTTACTTGTCATTCTAATAAATAGTAAATATCTAGAGGACATTATTGGGGACACTTTTATATGTTATGTTGACTTTGAAGTCGTGTGCTGATAATAATAAGTATGTTTATAAAATTCACATTAAATAAAAAAATAAATTTAAATGTTAGTACAAAAACATCCTAGGCAATTTTATATTCAAGTACTATTGAAAATATAACAGAAGCTATGTTATCAAAAACTTTACAAAATATTATATTAATTAGGAATTTCACTCAAAGTTTTAAACTTACAAAGCTTTAATATTTTTGGAACACCTAATAGTAATTATTATGTTTTATTTAGTAGATTTTATCTTTCTGCTACTAAGCTCAACACAAGCTTATTAAAGACTTAATATAGTGGTTAAATGGGAAAAAATGCACCCGAAATAGCGTGGAGTGTGTATGAGGAAACCACAGTGTAAAGCATGTGTTCAAGTCAGTGCTCTTAGTGGGGGTTTGAACCTCGACCTCCATGTTAACGGCAGCAATACAATTTTAATGCAAGTCTAATGGCTTTGACCGCTAGCAGGAAGTCTAAAGACATGGCTAAGATATGGTTTGATGTTCTGTGCGATTGGCTGAGCATTTGGTTCTTGTCCTAAACCTGTGTCACATTACGCGATGTGATGCATCTCATATAGATAAATTATTGTAATCGTGCAAATAATTGACCTCGATATTATGATGAATCTGGACGTCTTATGTTCCTCAAAACCCTAAAAAGTGTTTTTTTTTAAATAATCTCTATGTCCCGATGTCTGTATGT
This sequence comes from Timema bartmani, assembly GCA_902151455.1. Taxonomy (NCBI): domain Eukaryota; kingdom Metazoa; phylum Arthropoda; class Insecta; order Phasmatodea; family Timematidae; genus Timema; species Timema bartmani. The sequence continues at coordinate 70,645 of CABFWB010000151.1, read as the reverse complement.
CTGTGTCGCTGAGGCTACAGTTGTAATGGTTTGATTGATTTTATTCAAACTTGAGATTTAGATGTTATGTGGTCATACCTCAGGTCGATTTTTAATATTTTAATTCTAGCTTTCAAATTAAATGTTGCTTAGAAAACATTGATTTTTGAAAACCATATTTAAAAAAAATTGATTTAGCGATTTTGTTTTAAATTGTTTGAAATGATTAAATAACACTATAAACTCACTTTTTGGGAAAATATTCGTTTAATGGCAATTCACTGAGGACTAATCTTTAAACATTTGAAATTTTATAAAATTGACAACATAATTTTATCTTTCAAATTGGGTGTAATGAGTGCTTTGTACAGATGACTAGTTTTTGAAAATATATAATTAAAAAAATAATTGTTGTAGCAATTTTGTTTAAAATATTTATCTGAAGAGTTGAAGAGTCCTTCATACGATAATCAAAATTAATGTTTGTGTTTCTGAGGAAAACTTACTAAGGTGTAGTTTACTGATGACTTATATTTGGAAAATGTTGTCCTAAACTATACTAGATTATGCGAGAAAGTATTTAAGATTGTGTAGTTTCCTACTTTTCAATATTTAAAAAAAAACAATGAAAAGTGTAGACCCTGTGATAATGACACTGTCCATCCGATGCTTTGTTTGGAAGGTCTACGGTTAAGTTTCAATATTGGTTCCGGGAGTCGTCCGGCGGCCGGTTATTGCTTTTAGTAGCCCTCGCTNCCCTTGGATCGACCAATCCACTGGTTTGATGAGTGTACCGAAGTTAAACCGCAATGTTGTTGATTAAAGCTTTGCTGCGAACAATACCACACGGGCCATCATGAAACTGCCGTGGAAAATAAATCAGTACAGACATTGAAGGAACTATATAGACCTCTGCGTCACGGGCGTAGAAAGTCAGGGTTTGGGAAGTGGGGGGGCACAACCCCTCCCCCACCATGTAAATCGTTGAAACTCCCCCGCTTTTGGAATTGATGGTCTTCTCAAAGTGATGGGGGTTTTACTTGTACATACGCTCCTAAAAAGACTTCATGACGTGAGCCCGCAAGCGAGCTAAACCGACCAAGCGGCCGCCGCCGTTAGCGATGATTATAGTGCCAATACTCGCGGATAGTGTGTCATGTGATCAGCACAACGAAACGTACGGCCGTTAATCTCAGTTTTATAGACTGGAGTAACTACTTATTTATTCAGGTAGGTCCTAAATTGTCCTCACGAGGCTGAGTTGACCCCCCGTTCCAGACCCACTGCTTCACAGAAAAGTTCTCTGAGCGCCGGGGATCGGACCCGAGACTTCTGGATCTGTAGCCAGTAACTCTGACCATTAGAACACAGAGGTGGTCACATTAAGTCTTACTGTTAATTTTTCTGTAACACTAGCCGTACACTAATTAATTATTATTTTAATATCCACATACAAGGCTTAACAGTTTCTTTGATAGGTTAATTTCAGGTGGAGCGGATTTTCACATACCTTCTAGAGTTCTTTTACACGCTACGATCGACATGAGCCCGGTGGCTTTAATTTCTCTCCGAAGAAATATGTGCCACGGTTTTTTTTAGCTCAGTAGAAAATTCCCTGACCTTAGCTGGATTTGAAGCCACAGCTATTGGGTTCTGAGTCGAGCACTTTACACCAAGACCACAAAGGTCGAACAATTTGTCTTAAATACTTTTAATTTATGGTGATTCCGGTTGATGCGGCTGTTAGGAGTCTTGTCTACGTCCTATTCCGCGGAAACCCAAAGTATTGTGATCGCACAATCAACCCTTCATGGATTTTAGTAGTTCTCAAACCGCAGATGTCTCCAAGCATTCAGTCACACCTCCCCACCCCCCGGCTCTGTCACCCTCTTTCTACAGGTTTTTTATTTTATGTTTCATCTCAACATTTTCATCATGATAAAGGCGCGCCTCGCTCGTCTTTTGTCATGGATGGCCTGCCATCTCGACGCTTACACTTCACACTGCAGTCAGTGAGACACTAGAGAAGGCCTTAAGGGTGTCGTCTATTTAAAGGGAAAGATCCTTACAATCGAATATTTATTATAGGAATGACAGTTCTGTAGCTTGTAAGTTTAATTTAAAATTAATATTTTCTTTGTTACCTAAGACATTGATGTTATCCTTACTAACAACTGAAAAAAAAAAGATTCGATAATTGTCTATTAACACTTAACTACACACATGTAAGATATTTACTGAATCATCTTGAATACTAATTCAAATACTTTAAAATGGGGTGAATAACACTAGTTATCAAATTATTATGTAATAGGCCTACGTAATTAATTACGGTATCTATCCTACGTAAATCACTTTAAGAGTTTGATTGGACTTTATCCTACGAAGATTATTTCGAGTATATTACAGGGTGCCCATTTGCCCCAGATTTCCTGGGACAATCCCGGATTGTGGTACATTGTCCCGTGTCAGTAAATGTTTCAGATTTTTAAAACCATCCCCTTTTCAAAATGCAAGCTTAATTATTTTTAAATTGCTTCAATTAATTGACTACATATGTAATAGTTATCTCACCCACCTCGGTGGGCACATCTTCTAAAGGTGCGTGTACATTAGAGGCAAATTTGAAGCGAGGCAAGCCATGGCTGAGTCAACTCGTGCCGGTACATCAAAGTGAGGCAGCGCGCACGTTCGGCTTCGGCTTGCCTCGCTTCAAATTTGCCTATAGTGTACTTTTTAGACGCTATTCTCGCAGTAAATTAAACTGACGATGACGGGGAGATTGAGGTTCAAATCTCGGCTGGGTGTGCTCAAGGTTTTTTTTTCCAAAATGGCTTTCTACTCTCCCTTCACGCAAATGTGGCTTCACGTCCTATAAATATAACCTACCTCATACCTAAAACCACTAGCGTAATTAGTACAGGACGGGTAGTAAGACGCGGTGCTAAAAAAAAAGTGCGGACATGACGCCCTTTTCTCTTGCTCCATCATTCATATCTCGAGCCCATAACACAGAACATGTCTGCAAGGGGCAATATGGCACCGCGGGGAGAACGTGGGAAACTCTTCTAACATTATTCTTTCTGGTTCCTTTTTCATACACTTCTTTCTATTTCAGCACTTTCGTCCCTTCCCAGCCCCGTTCAACCCTTCCTTTCTCCAATCATACCCTTGATTCTCGCCACACGACGAGACTTGTTCCAACCACTCTGATTTCTTTTTTATTGGCTTAAGGCCTGATCTTATTTTTACTTTCCGGGTCATACATCGTACGAGACCGCCGGGATATTGGATAACTTTTATCCATCGTAATATTTGTAAACTATGAAACTGACAAGGCCGAAGCCAGCCAGTAATTTCAAGAAGGGGAGGGGGGGGAGTTGGTGGGCACATTCCCCAATTGCGGAAGGCTAGGAAAAATTCTAAATATTAAACACCTATAGAAGATATCTGAAATATTTTTTTTACGGAAACATAACCCCCTAACTGCCAAAGGCTAGAAAAAAACTAAATATCTAAACAATTCTAGAAGCTCTCAAAGTGCTTTTCATAGTAACATAACTCCCTAACTGCCGGAGGCTGGGAAGAATTCTAAATATTAAACACCTCATAGACGGTATCTAAAGTACTTTTTATGGTAACACAACCCCTAATTTGTATTTGTACCTTAATTTTGATATTGTTTGAGCCATAAATAAAACCATATATATAGTTCATAAAATTTCGAGGGGGTTTGGACCCCTGAACCCCCCTTGACTACGGCCTTTGAAACTGACCTATATAAAGTTGATAAAATCATCCACTTCAAGATTAAAACAATTCTAAAACATATAAAATATGCTTACAGATAAAATAAGCTTGATTTTACATTCTATTTTACAAATATAACTATTTTATAAATAACATATTATTTTTAATAACAAAATATCTCAAGATGTTAAAACATTATTTTGATTCATATTAAAATGTTTCATACATTATCTAGATTCTATTTTTATCGTCAATATATCAAGTTATACCATGATTTCGGAAGTTCTTATTTCGTACCAGACTCCTACTTACTATACAGTAGTATTTTAGTTGGGTAAAAGGCCTTCAATAACAGACTTACTACTACCGATCTTAAGGCCCTTTATCCTACCAAAATACTACCATATTCTACAGTAAGATTTTAGTATGAAATAAGGCCTCCCAGAACGGGCTTATTATCAAAATTGGGGTATAGATAGGTTGGATGTAATGTGTAGTAGGATTTCCCTATATCACCAAGGAATGCAACCAATACATGTCACAAGACTAGTTTCCCTATCTTACTAAAAAACACTGTATGCCAAATTTCCCTATCCTACTATGGATAGGTTCCATGTTATTTGCCCTATTCTATTAATTCAACCAGGCAACTTTAGGGATTAGGAAGGTTATATTTATAGGAAGTAAACCCGCGTTTGCGTGGAGGAAGAGCGGAAAACAATTTTTTAGAGAAAACCAAAAACCTCGGTACACCCGACTGATGGTCGAACCGCTATCTCCCCGTCATTGCCAGTAGCGCGTTAGACCATTCGGTCGCTGAAGCGGGTCAACTCTTAATACAATTAGGTTTACAATATTCTCTCTATACAAGGCATGCCCAACCCGCCGCGCCCGAGTTTATTCTGTATGGCCCGCCAGATAAAATTGCAGAAATAAACAATAAATTAGACTCTGGTTTTTATTATATCTGAGCATTAGGGCCTGTAAATTTCATGTATGGCCCACGGCCAGTTTCCCTGAGAACTCATGCGTCCATCAGCCGGGGGTCGGTTGGACATGCCCGCTCTAAACAAATACTTAAAATCTGACCCGCCTTACTATGTTAGCTATTCTTGTTAGCTAGGACGACCAGTAGAACTCGTACCACGTCTTACTACCCATCCGGGCTCATCACATTCGATTAAACAAATGAAATAGAAAAATAAATGTAGCATTTTAAGGAATTATTTTCATATTTTCGTAGAAGGATATAGGGTCACTATTCAATAAAAAAAAACCGCCTCAGTTTACCAAGCCGGGACTAAAACCCCGATCTTATCTTCACTGAAAAACCAGACTATTCGAGCTTGACGTATAATCTACGTGAGTGGTGGGGGAGGGAATAAGGGGGAGGTCGGTTATATATTTTATGAAATTCCATAAATAATACCTTGTCGTCCGTGAAACTTTTTTTTTTATAGAAAACTCTTTTATTTCAATTTTTATGCTTAAGTTTACTAAGGATGTTGTGTATTATGGGTTGAATTTTGTTTGTAATTTAACAGAAGTGTTAGTTGAGGCTGAGTGAACTCACATTAGTGCCCCCTTACCCCCCGGCCCCCCCCCTCCCCCAAACAAGACCACGTGCTTATATTGGAAGTGTTGATCACCGCCCGACAGGTAGACAATGGGAGGAATCTTCTCTTATTAATGATAATGTCTGTTGGAAGGGTTAATGCAAGTGCTTGTGTGAGAAGATTGGCATTGGAGGTTGGGGTTAAGAGCGCTATTGTTCCAAATTTGATGTGACAGCCACGCTCGCTTACACGATATATTATATGGTTCACAAGTAACGATCGAGAGATGCGAGCGGTCCCATGGACATGCGTGGTATCGAAATGTGCCAATACACACTGAAAACAACCACACTCAAAGACACGTGACACCAAGTAAAGATCACTAAAATGATGTCATTGGGGTGGGAGTTTAAAGGGCCGCAAGAAAAGCTAAGCGTTGTTGCAGTTCTTATAGCAAAACTTTTTTTCTCTCAAAATAAATCAAATATTTATTCAGTATAAACATAAGGTTTAATTTTCTTCACATGGTTATATCAACAGTTGTTGAATATCTGTCATGAGCACAACGGCATTAGACGAGAAACTTTTTAAATGAGGAGAAAAAGTTGTCATAACATTTCAGAACACTCTTGACAGATATTCAAGAACTGTTATCACCATGTAAAAGAAATTTACTTCTATGTTTCTACAAGAGAAATATTTGATTAATTTTTCTAAAAAAAGTTGATATAAAAATTGCAAAAACACTGTCCATAACTTGCGTTCCTACATTCTCATCTTAAAGTGATATGGAAAGGAACGCTAGTTTAAACCAGTATTTTTACAGTTTTTATAACAAAAATGTATAACTTTTGGACACAAAAGATAAAATATTGCTTGAGTTTTTACGTTTAGTTTTATTTCCTACACATAATAATCCAAACAGTTCTTGAATATTTTTCATGGGCATTCTTAAATTTGGTGATGCATATAATACATATTTATCTTGATTTAAAAAAAAATTTCATCAAATCTCATTATGCTTTTGACAAATACGTGTAGAAAACTAATCCAAACGTATCTACTGAATAATTATTTTATTTATTTTGTCGTAACTTTTTTTGCAATAAAAACTGCAAACATTCTGGTATTAATTCATCTCACCTTATCAAGTGTTTTAACAATTAAATAGTCGCAAGGAAGGATATAAAGATAAGTTAATTTTATCCTATAATCCTTTACAGACCTCCTCTTTGGTCCGGTGGTAATACTGCCTGGCTACAGATCCAGAGGTCCCGGGTTCTATCCTCGGCGCATCCGGATTTTCTGTGAAGCAGAGGATTTGAGACGGGATCAACTCATTGTTATGAGGTCAAATGATGAGTTACTTGAATGAAAAAGTAGCGGCTCCAGTCTAGAACACTGAAATTGATGGCCATAGGTTTCGTTATTCTGATCACATTACACCATCTTTCTCAAGTAAAAAAAAAAAAAAAGCCGCTCGGTTGGTATGGCTCGATCGAACCCAGGCTCTTCTCAGAATTGACGTGACAGCTGGTACCAGGTCCATAACTAGCACATGGCCGCATTGACCTTCTATAAAATATACCCGATTTAACGCCTACCTACTTCAAAATGTATCCGCGGTTATCGAACTGAGGACTCCAGATAGCGAGATGGCTCAACCACCCTCCCTCACGGGAGACATTACCCTCTCCGACGACTATTGATGATGGGAAGGGTGGGGAAGGGGGATGGTCGCTCGCTGTGAGGGGTGATAGTGCATTACTCTGTATTACGCTGCAATACATTAAATGCAGTGATTAATCAGTGAGGCGTCACAAAGATAACGTGGCGTTAAGCCTATTGTTAGTAAGGGCACATTTAACATTGGCGTTCTATCAGTTATTTTTACGTCCATTTGACGCCTGTAAACGGAATTGATGAAGTGTTTCCTACACATTCGAAATAAAAGATTCATCATTTAGGCGGTGGTTCATGTTCTCAGGTAAATGGAAAGCTTATGTTTTTAAAATAGGTACCAGGCATTCGTTTTACACTAGGATTTTAAAACAATTTGGTTTATTTTTTCTCCAGTAAAAATATAATAATTTAATTTTATTTACATGGTGATATTCACATTTGTTGAATATCTGTCACGAGCATAGCAGCATTAGATGATCTATTATTATTAGCACCGCGTCTTACTACCCGTGCGGGCTATACGCACTTACGCTAATGTGTTATGGTAGGGTTATTGTGAGATGAAATGGAGGAACTACAGTTTAACCTGGGATCCAAACCACGGTGGAGGCCGGTCATTCCTCACATTCATAAGTTGTGATTAATACAAGTCTTGTCAGAGGTTAAGGAAGGTTTTGGCAATAAGATAAATCTGTGCCGGGACCGAGAATTGAACCCCGGACCCCCAGCACAGAAGTCTGACACCTTACTTGACTTTTTAAATGTAGAGAAAAAGTTGTCATTAAATTCCAGGACACCCTTGACAGATATTAAAAAAATGTTAAGGTCACTGTGTAAATAATATTAAACTATTTGTTTCTACTATATAGCATTATGTTATTTATTTTAGCCCCAAAAAAAAAAGTTACTGTAAAAACACCGCCCGTAATTGCGTTCTCTACATCTTCACTTTGACGCGCTTACTAACAGCTAAATAAGGATTTTAATAATTAAAACGCCTTATTATCACTGAGGTAAAATAATATCAAAACATATGATATAATTTTTTTTATAATTCCTTCTTACCAGCCTTTTGGACTGTACGCATATGTACTAATTAATCTAATGTGTTAAAGAAGAGGATGGTTGAATTTAGAGAAAATATACTAGCAATTTGTGGAGGGAGAGTGGAAAATAATTTTGGGAAATAACACCCTCAGTATTCCTGAGCGGGATTCGAACCCCAATCTACCTGTCATCAGCAGTTCAGTTAATCGCTAGAGTAACGCCTTAGACCTTATGATCTCCGAAGTGGCCAATACACTTTTTATTTAAATTTTAATATACAAAACACAAGAATACGTGCATAAATCTAAGTAATTTCAAATACTGGACAAATATTCATTAATTGTTGAGATTATTATTATTATTATTATTATTATTATTATTATTAGTAGTAGTAGTAGTAGTAGTAGTAGTAGTAGAATAGTAGTAGAATAGTAGTAGTAGTAGAATAGTAGTAGTAGTAGTAGTAGTAGTAGAATAGTAGTAGTAGTAGAATAGTAGTAGTAGTAGAATAGTTAGTAGTAGTAGTAGTAGTAGTATTTAGAGGCCCATTGACACAATGAGGTCATTAGGGCCTTAACATATTATGAATACATAATAAAATCTTCATAGGAGAGAGTAATCTTATTCACCTGTCTCTATAAAAAGGTGAAAACACAATGTACAAATATGAATATAAAAACAATACGTCTCAATATGAGAGAATACCCATTTGTGACACTCCATAGGAGTCTTAAATGGTTTCATAATACAAATTGAGTGAAACACCTGCTAAAAAAACCCACAGGTGTATCACTCCAATAAAAAGACAAAACAAACATTTATAATATAATAAGTGTTAAAATGACAGAACAATCATATTAAAATATAAAATGATAAAGAGACAAAACAGACATGTTAAAGCATACTAAAAGACGTGTTAAGAAGTCAAAACAACATATTAAACATACAGCATACTAAAAATATTAAAAATAATCTCAATATGAGAAAAAATCCAAATGAGCCACTTTATAAAAGTGACTCAGATTATTATTATTATTATTATGTGTTCGGTCTCACGACAGGTCCATTACCTTGGTCAATTAACTTAGACCACCAGTACGCCCTCTCCTCCTTTAGCCCCCAGAACTTTCTTCTTTCCTTCGAGTAATCCAATATTTGATTCCTCCTCCAAGGATGTGTCCGATCCAGTTTGCTTTGTACCGAAGAATCATATCCAAAATGGTTCTCTTATCTCCCACTCTTCTTTGGATTTTTTCATTTGTCACCCTGTCTGTCCACCTAATCTTCTCAAGTCTTCTCCAGCACCACATTTCAAAATATACCGTACAAGCTATTGTGCTGTTAGTCATTCTTTTCCTATTAAATACTCTCTTAGTATTTTAGATAAAATATTTAAATGGTAATCACAAAAAAAAACCCATTAATAACAGTCCATGTGCGTTGATATGCTCTGATTTTGATAGGAAGCCCACTTTAGACCACAACCATTGATTGAAATTCACCAATATCGGGCATTCGAGAGAATGTCTTATTTGATTTATTGATTAAAAATTTCATTTAGAAATCTACTAAAAGTCCCCATTAATAATTCATGATGGAGTACTCTCTATTTTTTCCTTACATTATTATTACTTAAACGGACTAAGACTATACATACAACTGTAATATTTTTATTTTTGCCATTGTGGCAACATGATTCTCCAGTTTACAAATAACGGGGCTTCCTCTGAAAATCAGATGTACTGATGTACTTGATAAAATACTTAAAACTTAAGTGTGTGTTACATAAATGCAATGCAAATAGTTTAAAATAAAAATACCCAATTTCAAGTTCAACTTTTCAAATGGAAAAGCTATTTAATTTTTTGCCGCCTTTATATTGTAACCGATTCTTCTGACAACGCAATGCGGACGTAGAGGTAAGGGTATATAGAGAAACCATCTTTATCGCATTTTGTGAATCCCACGACTCCTATTCGGGACTGGACGTGCCAGGTTCCTAGCTCGAGACGTTTCTTCTTTAAGTTGTCTCTAGGCCCCGATCTAGTCGGAACAGCATCGTTCTCTCATATATTCTCACCGAGACATACTCGTGTGGATGTCTTCGTGGTCGAGTATAGTCATGGGCGGAGCCACTTTTGTTTCATACCTTGAGTACACTCGGAGAAACAAACTTCTTTGTACTTTTATTTTTCTTGTCACCGCGTCTTACTACCTGTTCGGGCTGTACGTATATGTACTGATTACACAAATATATTAGATATAGAGAAGGTTTATTTTGGAGGAAGTGTACCCTCACTTTTGTAAAGGGGAAGTGGAAAACCATCAACGAATAACAACCTTTAGTATATCCAACCAAGAATATAAATCTAAAAAAAAATTGTCTCGATATATAATCAACCATGTAATATCAAAATATCAAGTTTGACCAAAATCCACCAAATTGTTTGGGCTTTAACTCCAAACAGACAGACAGACACACACACACACACACACACACACAGATGACATGAGTAAAACATAATTGCAAGATACAATTTTGGGTTTAGGGGCACATACAACGTAAAGATTCATCATAATCTCTAGACCGAAAGTTTTCACGATCGCAATACCTCCTTTATGAGAAAGTAAGATACACACCTTGATTTGTGGATAGAAACATGGCGTCCTTATTTTACACTGAAATCGCTATTTTGTAATTTAATCTGGTTTGCATTTGCGACATTTAATTTTATGTATTTTTGTGAGTGTCTATCCTCTCCTCCCCTTTTCCCCCCACGTGTCTGGAATATCCGCGTTTAGTCACACCAATGAAGTAATCATGATAAAAGCAAAATTAAGAAAAATGTCCCCTAATTTGCTTGGAGGTAGAGTTAAAAACCGTGACGTTAAGGACATTATCTTAGTCTATAAACGGGCGTCAGCCTATCTCCCATTCGAGCTGAAATGCTTGCTATTTGTATATTGGGAGAGCTGTTCCTTTAGTCCACGTGTTCGTGATGTAGGTGGAGCACCTTCTAGCCCAGAGTGTTTTTATACAGCCTATATATATATATATATATAAAGCTATTCCCAGCTTAGGGGATTTGCAGAGGTTAACTGAAACAAAGAAAGAACTGGCCCGAAAGGGTGCGAAGTTCAATGAGCACGCACTACCCTTTGGGAGAGTTTTCAACAGATTGCAGTTTGTAAGGGATGGAGATAGGATTTGGAGGGTGATGGGAATGGTACGTCCCCCGATTACATCACTGCTTGGGTGACGCTGATGATGTGGTGGAAGTGTGAGGGGAGAAAGGGGGCCTATAGCTTCGTGGGATCGCGCGACCAAAGAAAATGAGTGCAGGAATGATTGAAACAAACTGATGGAGTGAGAGTCGTGGGCCTAGGGGTTGTAAATCAAAAGTCTAACGGTAGACATTTTTTAGGCTTTATTTCATCAAACACTTCCCATTGATAGTTACACTATATATTGGGCAGAACATACGAAAAAAGCTTATAACTTTTAATATATTAGTCCGAAACCTTGGTTAAAACGTTAGTACATCTATATATTGAGCTAAGGATCCTGAATTAGATTCTTGGTATGGCCGAAAAAGTAATAATTTGTGAATTAGGGGTTTCCCATTTCGCGAGGGTGTAGATAACGTTTAGGGGAGTAAGTGTTATGCTGGTTCAAGTTTTAGGATAGGCTTGTGCTTACAAAGCCAGTAGATTAAAAAAGGGCATGGTATACACCCCAGATTAAATTAAGATATTTATTGGACATACCTATAAAAAAATCCAGCTAGATTAGCAACATTACACCTAATAATGACCAATTATGTGCTACCTTTTAGCTAGTTTGCATAAATATATTTTTAAATCTAAAATATATTTTAGCTAATCATATATGAGATCTAATTATTTTGTCCTTAATACGTTTTTAAAATATTGAAATACTCTATTATGTTTCTTTTATTTGTGGGAATTAATTTTAAGGTGTGAATGCAGAGAATGCAAGAAAAAGTCAATGCTTTTACAGATTTTAACTTTTTTTTTGCCAAAATAAAACAAAATGTTGCTCCAGTAGAAACATATAGTTTAATTTTCTTCACATGATGATATCAACTGTTCTTTAATATTTGTCAAGGGTGTCCTGGAATTGAAGTGATAAATTTTTCTCTTAATTTAAAAAGTTTGTCATCTAATTCCGCTATACTCATGAAATAAATTCACGAACTATTGAGGTCAACATGTGAAGAAATTTAAAATCTATGTTTCTACTGAAGCAATATATATTTTTTTCCGTCAAAAATATGTTTAGCTTTTCTCGCGTTCCGTACACTCCCACCTTAATACTAGTAGTTTACATAAATATATTCTAAATTATTAATGATTGTATATAATTTTTTTATACTAAAGCTACTATAGTACTTAGCACTAATATTAATACGTCACTCCTTTATCTTATTTAAGGGGTAAATAAAAAACAACATATTGCTCCTTTAAACATTTTCATCCCATTTTCCTATTTTGTTCTTTTTGATAGGGCCTACTAAATTTAAATATTTCCTTCACCACTTAGTATTATGTTTGAGATTATAAATCATCTATGTGATTAAATAATGATTGGATATTTTTTGGTGTACCATACGATGGGATGATAATAAATGAAACTCGTGTTAAATAATTTTCTATTCAACCGGCAAATGTAGCATGGTTTATAGAACCAAACATATTAATCCCCTTTAACATTAATTTATCATTATAACAGCATATTATATCGCATTTTGAAGCTTTCAAATCCTAATATTAGTGGTTAATAAATAAAAGAAGGCCATTGTCGAAATACTTCTACATTAACGCTACCTGGTGGATTAAAGCTGTCACTGCAAGGTTACCGTGTGTGGTATGAATCCCCCTCCACCCCCCTAATCCTCCTGCCCAACCCCCGTTTAGCTCCCTACGTACTCTAATACCACGCACATGTGGTTTTTGTTCTTGGCACGTCCGCTGTGGGAACTAACACGTGCTTAATGAAGTTGAGAAATAATGGAAAGAGAGAGACATAAAAAAATAAACATTGCACGAACTATACCTCTCAGGTAGGGTTTGTTTATATTTATTAACAACTCTTTTGTGTTAAAAAAAATGTTAATGCGTTGTTTATTTACTGATACCGTGTCAGATATTTGTTCAGTTTCGGTACTAAAGTGTTTAAATGCCAGAGATCAATGAAATAAGATAGGACAATACGTAATTTAGTCGATGTAACTATTGAACCAGGTACTTTATCTCAATTACCGCATTCGCTTAGTAAGGTTTTAACGCAGCTATTACATAGATAGCCCAATAAGCACAGCTTTGTGTAAATTAACCTTAAAGTTGAAATCCATTGCATAGGCAAAATACACACACATCCATATAAAAATTGTTAAATAATATAACGTGGTTTTAAATATACATAAATATATTAATAAAAATTTATTTTTGCTATCGTGTATATATATATGCGATACTAAAAAATCATATAAACATATTCATTTATATATATTTCATACCAATTTAATTTAACATAAATGTATATACATATACTGTATATATGTGGACTGAGTAAACTATTACATTTTTTAATAACCAAATATAAATATATGATACAAAAATATAATATGAAATTATAAAAAATACTTTATGGCATGTACATATATGATAGATTTTTTTGGGACCATTTAAAATTGTATCAATTTTCACCTTCCTTATTTATTTTTTATAATCCTATATTATATTCAACGCCTTTTAAAATTGCGCCGAATTCATTTATAGAAATAATCAAATATTGCACATGTAATTTATAAACGTTTCCTTTCATTTACATCCTTGCTACCTTACCGAGAAGCTGGTGAAACACATACAATATTAAAACAAAAAATGAATAACTCTAAATGCTAAATAACAAATCAATTAATATTAAGTGTTTAAATAAAAAATATAATTTTAACAATCATTTAAGAAGGGAGTTTTATGTATATATTTAAATAGTGACAATAAAATAATATGTTTTCGTTTTAACTCCAAGGAAAATATAAGAATGCCTGGAAGAAATATGGCCATTTAATTTGTATGGTGTTAATATATTCTTTATATTCACATGAATTTGGTTTTCACATATTAGAGTAGTTGACTTATTAAAGAGCTTATTGATTGGTTTCATAAAACTATACACACATACATAGATTTGTACTATAGATAGTGGTGATTGAAGTAATTACTGATCCGATTCTCAAACATAATATTTACTTAAGTAATTCACACATCCCTAGCCTTATTCGTAACTAAATTAATAGTCGTGGTTAGAAGTACTATGGTCCATTATATCGGCCCATTAATAGAACTAGACCAGTCTTCTTCTCTCTAACGAAGAACAGGAATGGATGGTCAGCTTTGAACTCTACACTTTCTACAGGCTGTCCCCAAGGAAACAGAACTGTAACAAGGTCAAAACATGACATCATAGTGGTTAGCGCTAAATGCGGTCATCTCTTTGATGTAGAACACAAAGGTCTGGTCAAACTCGGAACATCTACGTTCTCCACAATTGTGGTGCTAGATTCCAAAATAATAGTTAACCATGAAAAAGATTAGAACTATTCTTATTTTTGAAGGAGGACAGGTAGACAGAAGTCCTTCTAAAACAAGGCTAACATAGGATGTTAGCATGAATAGTGTTAGAACAATAGTGGTATTTCTGTCGAAGATCAGCATTGGACTAGACTCTTTTCACAGGCTTCCTCTAGGTAAAGAATTTTGTATCAACGTCGATACCAATATATAATTATAAACAATATTATAATATTTTTTTCTGATGAAGGATAGAACAACAAAGCATAACAAAGTTTATGCAATATATTATGAACAGAATTAGACGTATTCTTATCTCTGATAAAGGTTCAGCACTGTAAAAAAGTCAAGGCAAGTCATTATGAACCATATTATATACCTTTTATCTCGGAATTAGAACATAAAGGAATGGTAAACATTACTTGATATACTTTAAATATTAAATATAGTAGTACAGTATGATAATCCTTTAAGCCTATGTGAATTCAAGGTTAATAATTCTGAACTAAATCAGAATATTTGCTTAACGATTAGAATCAATTTATAATGGAACAGTTTATATTGCAAGTATTTCGATTTAGATCCAAATAGAATATTTATAGATTTAAGTGTTTTCGACTCAAATTCAAATAAAAAATTAATTAGACCAAGGCTTTGTACTATATTATATTTTTATGACACACTATCACACTAAGAAGAAATGGTTTTTATTTATTTTAGAAATTTAAAACCCCTTAGCCTCTACCCTTTTCCCTCATATTTCCAACTAACACTTAAATATTTCAAATTTTAAGATTTATTTAGTTAAATATGGAGATGTCCTTCTACCTGCCTGCTGAATTTTGATTTTCTACCACACTTAGTATTTATTTTCTGTTTAACCCCTGTCCCCACTACCTGCACCCCCATATTTCTCGGAGTTCCATATCTAAATCTAAGGTTTCAGATTTTTATGAATGTTTGAATTGGTCCTTCTACTTTCCTGCCGAATTTTAACTTTCTACTTCATCTAAAAAGTGTTTTTAGCTATAAAAACTTCCACCCGCCCAAATTTTCCTAGCCCCATTTTGAAATTCCCCGTTTTCAGATTTTTCTGTATAAATTGGGAAATCCCTCTACATTACATTCCTGCCAAATTTCATTTTTCTAGCTCATCTGGAAGTGGAAGTATATATACATATATAGAAAAGAAAACCCACTTCCAGATGAGTTAGAAAAATGAAATTTGGCAGGAATGTAATGTAGAGGGATTTCCCCATATAATATATATGAAAATGTTAGCTATTCAAAGGTTTCAATTCTCTCTCTCTCTCTCTCTCTCTTTCTCTCTCTCTCTCTCTCTATATATATATGTATTTGTATATATAAAAAGAAAAAATTCAAACTTTTGAATAACTAATATTTTTATATATGTATGTTATATATATATATATATATATATATTTAGATAGATAGATAGATAGATAGATATATAAATACTAATTTTAAGGAAAATATTAATTTTTCAAAGTTTGAATTTTAGATTGGAATTTAGTATAATCCGAATCTAGAATGTATTTTGATTTAATATTTTGAATCTTATTCAAATATGTCAGATATTAAATTTCAGAATTTTGAACCAAAAACAAATCTTAGTTTGATTATAATTTAGATACAAAATTTTGAAGATTTTTAAATGCTTAAATTTGTTATTTTAGATTTTTTTTTCCAGTAAATTTGACCAAACTTACCCCCTTTGTATTTTGGTTCTTCCTTCTCGTCCACCTCAATGGATGCCACCTGCGCGAAGGCATTGAGCATTACTGTGCTGGATTGTGTGTTTTCGACCATTCCTGTTAGGACTGGGTGCTCGAACATATCATTTGCACCCAGCTGAAAAATAGTGTTAATTTTAGTCCTTTAGCATAAAGACGAAGCTAAAATAAGAAAAGGTTTTGGATAAGAATGCAACCTATATTCGATTATATTTAGCGTTTATGTAGAAGAAGCACTAACAGAGGTAAAATAAGAAAAAATCGTATCTGAAATCATAATAGGAAAACTGAATACATAACTAGAAGAAGTGAGGCTAAAGCAAGTAATGTAGTTCTGCTACCTTTAGGAAGTAAAACAACAGAAGCAAGAAAGATATAAGTAGGATCGAGCAGGTAAAGTAACCTTTTCATAACAAGAATATATTACTAAACTCGAGTAGCATGAGTTTGGAAATCAGGAAAATATTCTGAAAGGCATATGTATAGAGCGTTGCTCTTTATGGATGGTAATAATTGACTATTGGTGCAAATTAAAGAAAATGTTTACAAGTATTTGAAATGTGGTGCTACAGAAGAATGTTGAAAATATCTTGGATGAGGATGGTATTATATACAGATGTTATAAGGAAAGCAAATGAAGAAAGGATACTTCGGAAAGGTATGCAGCAAAGAGTTAACATGGTAGGCCATATACTAAGACATGATAGGTCAACGAAGATAATTATAGAAGAATATGTGTAAGGGAGAAATTCTAGAGGGAGATCAAGACTGGAGCACATGAATCAGATAGCGGGCAATGTTGACGGAAGAATCCCTAAAAATGTAAAAAAAAGTTGTCCCAAGATCGGCTAAAGTGGAGAGCTGCAGCAAACCAATCGCACTACTATGACGTTCACCGGTGTTCCAGTGTGAAAATCTCAATTCAGACTAACGTATTTTGAGATAAGTCACTGGTGACAGTCACAATGACGTTCACCGGTGTCCCAGTGTGAAAATCTCAATTCAGACTAACGTATTTTGAGAGCAGTCACTGGTGACAGTCACTATGACGTTCACCTGTGTCCCAGTGTGAAAATCTGTAATTCAGACTCATGTTTCTAAGAGAAGTCACTGGCGACAGTCACAATAACGGTCACCGGTGTCCCAAAGTGAAAATATGCAATTCAAACTAATGTATTTTGAGAGCAGTCACTAGTAACGGTAACTGGTGTCCCAGTGTGAAAAGACCCTTAGACGAAAGCCTCTTACCTTTTGAAGTATTGCTCGCAAATCCATGATCGTGCCAATCTTAAACTTGGGAAGAATAACTGTAGCATTGACGACTTTCTTGATGGCCAGTTTACTGAAGTCCTTTCCTTTCATTTGATCCTCGAGATCAAACAGACCTCCCACTTTATTGGGTAAAATTATTACGAGGGAGTAGTCTTTGCCCTGTAGGAGCAACAACGATTAACAATACATATCGGTAGTTACGGTTTGGAAGTACATATTCATAAATTTGAGCATAGGGCGTTTGACGCAATCTAGGATTATTGGAGCTTAAATACACGGGAGGTTTGTACCAGATTGGTCAAAGTTCATCTGGCGCAATTCTTAAAACACCTGTTAATCTTACCTTGTTTGTTTATTAGATTACTTATGACTCGCGTTTCTATATCCAGTTTCTGTTCAATCGCCGGATCACTACGTTAGGATAGGTTATATTAAGTTTGCGAAACTGAAAGAGAATCGCCTGATGGTTAGGTTAGATTAGGTTATGATAGGTTACATCTGCAAAAATTTAAGGGATTTGCTTAATGGCTATGTTAGGTTAGCCTAGATTAAACTATGTTAATTTATATACGTACATTAGGGAAAGGAAGAATTCTGTTAAACCATAGTCCATACTTCCTATATCGGTTGGTCCAAAATACTTCCCATTTACTTACCAATACTGTGCCAAACGGATATCTTTTCGGGGGGAATGTGCCAAACGTCCTACGGCCATATATTTAAACACATTTTGGATTGGAAATCCATAATCATCGGATACTTATATTTGTCGATATTCTTAAGCTATAAAAGCTATAAAGTTATAATAGTTGCAATGTTTAGACGTATTATAATAACTTAGCTATGTTTAGACAATCTCCAAATACTATGACGTGCGATAAGAAGCTCATTTCAAGCCAATATATAGCGTATTGTTTGTCAACATAGATGTGTATCTTGGTCTAACCTTCTAAAAACTAGTTCAATTCAAGATTATGCAGAATATATTGTTTTATATTCAGCCACAAAAACATGCTTTTTAAATAAATACTAAATTTCCTTTTCATAATCATATAAAACGCTTTGCAGATACAAAAAAATTAAACGAAATTGCTATAATTTTTTGTGTTTGAATGTAAATTAAAAATAATAATCTTCAGTAAACGAGCCTTAATTTTACGGTTAGAATTAAAATCAGGATGATTCCTCGAGGTATGACCATCTAGCAAATGGCCATCTAACCCTGGCACAGATATACGGGGCAGACAGACAAACATGGAAATATGCCAACATATAAGAACCACTTTTTAAAAAATGTGATGGCACATAAAACGCTAAGCTTCTTTAAAACTTCAATGCGGAGATTTTCACGATTGCAATATTTTGTCCTTATGAGAAAGTAAAACCTAAAGGTAGATGTTTGGAGCGTTATCCTTTATGGATTTGAAACATGGACCATTGATGCAACAGAACGGAAATGTTTGGAAACATTTTAAATGTGGCACTACATAAGAATGTTAAACGGATCATGGATGGAGATTGTATCAAAGACAGAAATGCTAAGAAAAGTAAATGAAAAAAGGAAACTTTGCGAAGGTATACGGTAAATAAGAATTAACATGATAGGCCATACACCCGGATATGATAGTTTGACAAAGATAATTATAGAAGGAGATGTGAAAGAGTGAAATTCAAGAGGTGAACCAAGGCTGGATGGAGCGCATAAATCAGATAGCGGACGATGTTAGCAGAGTACAAATTTGGCCCGGAATAGAAGAAAGTGGATTCTGCAGCAAACAAATCGAAAGATTGATGACGGGATTATGATGATGATAAAACCTAAAAAGTTTACACATTTCAAACTAGCTCCTAGAAAGGCTTACCTTATAAAAGAGTGAGATGGCCCTGGCGTCAAGTTTGTTTAGTGGCCGGTATCGCGCCCTCACATTCATCTTGATAGCAGTGACTTGTGTGATGTCCCCGGGACCAGCGATGAATGGGAGCTCGAGGTATGATTCCTGATGACCCTTCAGGAACGACCCTTTGAATGTCACCGTGTTCACAAGGACTAGCATAGTAGAAGGTGGCAGGCTGTCTGGGTCACATAGCATGCATGTCACTATATGACACCTGGTACCAAAGGTCAAATTTGGTCGTGGTCAAGGGCGCTAAGTTTCGTTTACTACCGCTATGAGTATTGATAGGTTTGTTTTATAATTAATGGTACGACAAAATAGTACAAAGTTTATCATACTGTTTTAAACCTTTGAAAAAAAATCAAAAACAAATTATTTATAAAATACCCTCAAATGATGTATACTTGTAATAATAAAAATAGATTCTTATTTGCCATGAAAAACTGAACCCCAGATACTAAACTATAAACTATAAACAGTATCTAAAACCCAGATAGGTATCCATTTTGAACTCAATATTATCGGCCTTTTTAGAAATATTTCAAATGTTTTAAAATTTGTAATGTAATTAAATTATCCTTAAGGTGAGGAGGAAGAAAACGCGAGTAAAGGCCATTGATTTTGGAGTTTTTATAGCAAAACATATATTTGTCCAAAATAAATAAATAATAATGCTCCAGTAGGAACGTTTAGTTTAATTTCCTTCATTGGTGATATCAACAGTAATAACTGTTGAATATCTGTCAAGGGTGTCCTTGAATTTAATGACAACTTTTTCTCTACATTTAAAAAGTTTATCGTCTAGTGCCACTATGCTCATGACAGATATTCAACAACTGTTGATATCACCACGTGAAGAAAATTAGACTAAACTTTGCTACAGGAGCAATATTTTTTTTATCATGGCCAAAAAAGTTTTACTAAAAACACTACAAAAACACTGACATTTTCTCGCGTCCCCTACATTCCCACTTAATTTACTAAGAAAATATTATTTATTATATTGTAAAGTAGTCTCTAAATACCAATTTTGAACCAAATCCTTGGAGCCATTTCTTAAAATACTCAAATTAGAAAGAAAAAAAAACATTCACGAGTAAATTAATTTACCCCCGAATACAAGTATACAGTGTTATTTTTCAGGTAAAACACACTCTAGTATCAATTTTATTGTTAGAGCCATTTTCATTTTCTTGTTTCTTTTTCTAAGTTCTTATTAATATAATGTTAATCCATGACATGTTATTAACAAGCGTAATCCTACCTCGTTTGTACAGTTCCACACCATGTCCAATCCATCCGTTAATCATGCTTATTGCTTCATCCGTTTTGTTTTCATAATCAAGCTTGATTATTTCTGTTTTGAAATATTGTTTCGCGTCGTCTTGAAACTGTTTGTTGATATCTAACCCCTCAGATGGAAAGAGGGCAGTACCAATTCTTGCGATTGTCGCATTTGTTACCTGCCAATAAAAGTAGCATAGACTTATACAGGAAAGCCAACGGAAAAGTAGCCCGCCTCCTATATCCAGCAGGCACCTCACTCTGAATTGGAGGAGGTCAATCCCCTTCCACCACATCTTGTGCTTTAGACAAGCAGTTCACTTGCTCATTCTTCATGTCACAATATGGGTGTAAGGGGATTGACCTCCTCCAATTCAGAGTGAGGCGCCTGCTGGATATAGGAGGTGGGCTACTTTTCCTTGGGCCATCCTGTATTTAGCAATGTACCCTCCGTTTAACCTGATAGGTGCGAGCTTAACTTACATAGTTCCACTATGGCTCAGCTAATAACATAGGTCCATAGTTTTATCTGCTAATGTAAGAGTAGTACTATCTACTTCGGTGGCTGCATGGTCTAAGGCGCTACTTTCCTCAATAAGGTAGATTGCCGACGATGGAGATAGAGGTTTGACTCTGATCGGGTGTACTGGGGGTGGTTTTTTACCGAATGGATCTGCATTCTCCCTTAACGCATATGCGGGTACGCTCTATAAATTCCACCTTACTCATACCTAACCCATTATAGTTACTAGTACATACGCGTATAACCCGAACGGGTTGTAAGACACGGCGCTAAAATGGTGGTAACATTCAGGGTAAATGGAGTGTACATATATTTATAATATTGTTCACTACTCTTACGTTTGAAAATAAATTTATTTGGAAGTGATGTCAGAAAAATATAGGTATTATTTATAGAATAACTCGAGATACTTATCTGGATATTTATAAACATAATAAATTCGGAACATAAATATGTTTTAAGAGTCGGTTTCACCCCACAACCTCAAACCAAACGTCAAATCGTGCTATGATTTCATGTAGTCTATTATTTTAAAAAAATGGGATTAAGAAAGTGAAACGATTATATCATATTTAAAAAATTTATACCGGTAGCATTTTTTTTTCTTTTTACATTGCAATTTGCCAATTTCGCTGTTGTCAAATAAAGAATGCAGAAAACTGTACTGCTATGGCACGGAGAACAGTATTTAACAGTTACAAAAATCACTAAAACAATTTTGGTATACTCATACCTCAAGTCATTTGATGTGAAACTGTTACTTTTGATAGATATGTTTAGTACCTTTAAAATATTATTCAATATTTTCAATTTTGACCATCAAAATGTATGCTTCTATTTTATAAACTGTTCTTACTATGAAAATTAGACCATCAAGTTTTTTTAACTTGAGCGTAATCTTCTATTAAATTTCTCGGTTAGTCGGTTGCGAGATGAACTCTTAATTTCATTCTTCGACCTATCCAAAGAATTCGTTAAAATTATAGGGCCTACGTTTTTATATATATAAATAAAAATAAAAAAATTGGGTTTATCAAAGCGAAAATTTTATGAACCAGTAAACTTGAAGGCCGATGATAATGTTCTATAGTGTATTAATTAAGTAATTTATTTTTAATAATGTAATAAAATGTTTAGCTACTAATATTTTATTATTTTAAAAGTACTATAGAACGATACAGACAAAACTGTAGAATATTTAAGTTACTTTAAAATTTGTTGCATTGAATCCCTGTGGGATATTTTAAGTCGGGGAAGGTACAATAAAATTAAAAATTAAAAAAGTATAAAATAACCCAATTCTTTAAAATAGAACGAATGCAATCAAGATATCACAAGTTTTAAAGTTTCCACATTACTTTTTATTCATTCTAATAACGTTAACACCAGAAACATGATCAGTTAAGCTACAGTAAAGTTTTAACAGCGATTCAAGTTCTCTTTTCACACTTACATTTCGACTACAGCGATTGGCGGTTGGATGCAAAAGTGTCAGTGATTTCCCCTGTCTGCTGTAGACCAGATATGCTACAAACTCAATATGATAATAAAATCCTTTACGATTACGTCAAATTACCCCGAAGTTCAAATGTTATATGAAATGTTCCGATTGAAAATTCACAAGAATATTTTCATCTCGTTTACTTTGCGTTCAAGGCGGATGCAGGGAACGTGAGTTAAGGGCATTATATTTGCAATTTTCATATAAAAACATAATTTGATCTGAATTAATCAAATATTTATCCAATAAAACATAGAGTTTAATTTTCTTCATATGGTAATATTAACGGTACTTGATTATCTTTCAAGGGTGTCCTGGAATTTAATGAAAATTGTTTCTAATAATTTAGAAAGTTTTTCATCTAATGCCACTATGCTCATGACAGATATTCAACAACTGTTGAACTCACTATGTGAATAGAATTAAACATTATATTTCTAATAGAAAAATATACGACTTATTCAGATCAAAAAGGTTTTTATATAAAAACTGCAAAAACACTGTATATAGCTCGCGTACTTCACACTACCACCATAATTGGCGATGCGGGCAATACTCACATTCAAAATAAGTAGGTTAGGGATAAGGAAGGTAAAATTTAAAATAAATTGTGCCTGTATTTACATGGTTTGAAGGTGGAAACTATGTAGGAAAAAATTACACCCCACTAAGCCTGGCCGAGAGCCCGACCTCTCTGTCACATTAAAATAAACCCATACAAGACGATGCTCACATCTTTGTCCACGTGCGGAGTGTTACGGGTGGTATAAAATTACTTTTAATCAGTTATCAGACGTTTGTAGGTCATGAGTTTTAATCCACTGAAAAAAAAACACTTTATATTGCTCTCCAATCTTTGCAGCTTTTTGAGGTACAGTTTAATTTCAATAGGAAGGGCATTTTAGGAACTATAAACTATTTTTCTGTCAACATTGATAATATCTATAAAACAGTACAGATTAAAATAACATGTCTTCGTGAATGAATACGTGAAAGTAGATCTAGTAGCATTTCTAGCTGTCATATAAGGCCACCCGCCTCGGTGGCCGCATGGATTAAGGCGTTACTCTTTCACTCGATTAGGCTGTCGATGACCGGGAGATCGTGTTTCGATCCTTGCCTGGTGTATTAGAGTGTTTTTTCCTAAATGGTTTCTCACCCTCTCTCCTCAAGCGTACAACCCGGATGGTTAGTAAGAAGGCCCTTCCCATGAAAATCTGACTGTGTTTTGTTTGTCACTCACCGTCTGGTTGTCTAGGAAGTAGAGTGTTTTCATCTTGACCCTCATGGTATCGGCTGGTATGCGCAGTACATGCCTGATATCGTCCACCGCGCGCCCTTTTGTCCCAACTGTCAGAATGGCCGCTGAGGCGCGGATACTCATAGGCGAGAGTGCGAAGCTGCCTTTTTCCTGATGTTTGAGTACCTAATGAAATAGTTTCCAAGCTGTAATTTGTCATTAAGATTTAACCAGCTCTTTTGAATGCATGCATGAATGTAGTTCTAGCCACATCAGCATATCTGTTGATTTTAATTTTGATCCAATCAATTCTGATAGCGTAAAGGCTCGTCATATATTTTGCCGTGGTCTAAAGTGACAAAAAACCTAATCATCATCCCTGGAGGTTCATTGAGGGAGGGTTCATATTCGAACTACTATTATGGATCAAAAGTTCAGATTTTCATCTCGTCCTCCGACCTGAGATAAATAATCTTTGAAAGGTGCAAATTTTCTTTCAAGTGTCCAAATATTTGAGAGATTTTAGTAGAAAAGGTTCTTAAGGATTGAAACTTGGTGCTTGAGGACAATTAGCTCCTACCTGTTAGTAAAACAAATGGTAACTTGTTGATTCTTTTTCTTTCCTGAAATCATTTTCCCTGTAAACGGAAATATTTATGAAAGAAATCTAATAATTAAGGTTGAAATTCCACCCTTTAGGATCAAGTTTAACTGAAAATGCCATATAGTCAATCTTGCAGCCTTTGCTTGTTGATAGACCAAATAGAGTCTAAGACATTTACATTTCCTTAAACCCTTAAAATTGGAAGAAAAAAAAGTGGTAGCCTGTAAAATAAAGATGACTGCCATGCAAACACCAGACACATTATAAATAAAATAATAGTAATCTTAAACTATCAGTATGTTAGAGTGATTGGGCATAAAAAATAAATCTAATTTAAAAAAAATCAAGCATGAGGCAACCATTAAAATTTTTTTTTTATCACTTCATTAGAGTGACGATTAAGTAGTTAGTGATATTATTAATCTAAAATAACTATGTCCATTGTGTAATATTAACCACTTAGAAGATTATAAATTTAACCTTATGTTTTCTATCTGATAGTATGTTATAATGAGTGCTTATTCAACATGATAGCTCTAGAAATATTCAACACCAAACTTCACCTGATAAAGGTCAACAGCAAAGGATGTTTTAGATGTATTATCATTCGTAGTATCAACAGAAACTGTCTGCGTAGCCACTGGAACACGTGATTAATGTTAGTATCAATTTACTTTTATTGGGAATAGGGTGGTGGTGTTGATGGAGGAGCGGGAAGGTTTACACAACATTTTCCATGGGATTCAAAACGGTACAAAACTACGGCATTCACAAAAGTGGTACAATCTCTGAATGATCACTTTAATATGCTAATTTCTTAAAATAAATTAAAGTGCAAAACTTTTTTCTTTATAGTTCAAAATGGCACAAAGCTTTACTAAAACAATGGCGTTCACAAAAGTTCATAATTAAAAAGTGGTACCAAAAATAATCGGTCGATATATCTTGACTACGGGCTAACGCCATGTAGTTACCACGAATAGGCAGTTAGGATTCAATTATATTAATTGAATTGTTTAAATATAACTATATCAAAATTAATGTTTTTGGATTTGAACCGCGTTGAGGAAATAATTTCCGGTGTTC
The DNA here is from genome assembly GCA_902151455.1 of Timema bartmani. Lineage (NCBI taxonomy): Eukaryota > Metazoa > Arthropoda > Insecta > Phasmatodea > Timematidae > Timema > Timema bartmani. Next base: position 44,874 of record CABFWB010000151.1, on the reverse strand, counting down.
CGGCTATAGTTACAACAGTCACCGTTTGGAATCAAATACGAAACACAGGCCGCTAAAGCTTTAAAAACAAATGGTTCAATATAATGTCTAACCCCCGAAATAATTACTGTATCCTGAAAAAAAAAAGTAAAATATTTTCAATTTAGTTAATGAAGTCAAAATAGTTATTTTTGATTGCCAACCCCCAAATAATATCTTTATACACTTAATTGGAGTTTTGGTATTTTGTTGTGCCGAGTACAAAATGCCATACTACGTTGGTGTTTCCACTATTCATCTTTTACTTCATTCTTGTAATATACCCGTAAAAAATAGAACATTATGTTGCGTTCATCTGGTTATAAACACCAATGGCATGACTTCACACGAGTAAATCTTATCACAATTGAAATTTTAATTCCTTTATACTACTAAATAAATTGTCTGAAAAATATTTATTCCTTCTGGATGACCTGTGAAACACAGGGAAACTCATATTAATAAAATAGTGGCAACCCTGGATATGCTTGAGTATAGGTTGAACTATGTGTGAGATACGGTTAAACAACAACAGGGATAAAATGTTACAAATTGAGGGGCTCACATTATCAAATATTTGTATTGGCTCATGTTTTTTTTTGGAGCGAATATACTTTATGACGCTAAACAAAACTAAACAAGAATACATGAATCTAGTTTAATAATTTCTTTGAACTAATATTTATTGATGAAAAAAATAATAAATTAAATAATCACCCGGTATGTGCAGTATGCACTGTGAATACGGATCGAGAAACACGTGTTTTGCCAAATCTCATACTTACGTGTGAAACCAAGGATAAAACACAGAATCTCCATTTCTCACGTACTTCCCCTTTCTTAGCTTTTATCCAACCATGATGTATCAACGTTTTATTGCGCCATAAACCTGAAAAACAATAGAACAAAATCAATCAAGGCATGCCATAAACTTGTCAAACACAACTTAACTAATCAAACATCGTCATTTTCAAGGGGTAATAACTCCAAGTTATTGTATCAGTTAGGCAGAAATCTTACCGATACTTGTTTGCAAAATATAAATCATTAAATAATACCTAGGCCTAAAATAAATGTGAGTGTCTGATGTACATTTCCTGATTTTTAATGAAGCCATAAAATGAGAACACAATAGAATAATCAGTGATACAATAGAGTGAAATATTCGTACAGCCAAGAAGTTTTAATGCTTAAGGTGGGTTTTCACCTAAAGCTCGTACTCGTGCTGGCTGATGTTTGCTCGTGTTACCTTAAAATGTTCACCTTGCGTCCATTATACCGGAGTGAACATGTTAATGTTCGCAACTGATCCATCGTTTTACAGTGAGCACTCCAGTCTAGCTGATTGTGAATTGAAAATAGCTAATCTAAATAATACGCTACTCTGTGCAGGTACTTACCCAACCTTCTGTATCCCGTGTTTGCAGCGGCTTATATGTATCTCTTAAGAAAAGCAGACCTTCAAATGCAAACCATTTTGTGTTATAAACGTCTTCTGTGACCATTCCTGAAGTAATTTTGAGCTTATGTCATTCTCTTAAAACTGAAGCAAGCAGTAAATGACTCATCGGCTTAATTTTTTAGCTTTCAGTCTCCAACATAATGGGTCAATCTGTCCAAGCATCCCATCCTCTTTCTTGTTCTTATTTTTTATAGTATAGAACATCAGAGCTCCATAAAACAGGCCGGTCTCTATAAGCATCTGTCAGTTTTAAAACATTTTCATTTGACCATTTCATTATGAAAATAAGTCAGTACAACTGTAAATAAATAACTTAAGTAATTTAAGTTAATACATCATTAACTATGTAACTATAAGTAGCTACCTACAATTAAATTAATAATTCATTATTTAAAAATAAAAATCTGAACTGCACTACACCACAAGCATTTCAACCATAAAATTATCACCGTCCACACTAAACTTGCAAGAACAAGTATTTTATTTGATGTACCACCAACCCCCCGATCTTTTTCGGACATGAGCGATCTAATGTTTGCTTGTGCTTGTTCTTTTCGTGAATACCCACATTTAATGGAGAATTAATGATACAGTCATACACTTAAAGGTTCCGCCTAGCTGAAAAACCCTATCCTCACATTGTGATGTTTCTTTTGCAGTTCTTAAGCTTCAAAACAAAACCACTAAAACAATTATTAGTTATTTTAATATCCTATGAGTTAATTTTCGAAAATTAATTTAATTGCTTAAAGAAAAGGGTCGGTATATGTTATGTTTGTAATCTATTATCTTAATCTTAGTACTTCTGAATTTGGTACAAAACTTCGTTGAAAATAAGCTAATTTTTAAATTTAAATTTTTGTTAAATGTAAAACTAAGAAAATACAAAAAAGATAGTTTTGTTGGTTGTTCTCTTTAGTTGTAAAGCATGGTCTCTTGCCTTACATGAAGAAAACAAATTTAGGGTGCTCTAAAACAAGCTGCTTAGAACGATATTCGGTCCAAAAAGGCATGCAGATACTCAGGAGTGAAGGAGTTTAGATAATTACTATATACATACCCTGAACTCATCACAAGACATTGTAGTACAGGTAAAATAGAAAAAATAGGAAACAAAATTCGTCCATTCATGAAACTGTGGCTATAACTTCTTTTTGGCAGTAGAATTAAAGATCTGAAGAGTCCCCAAAATTTAAAGTGGTGGAACGCAGTCTTTGACGGGGTAGGGGGGAAATAAAAAAATGGTAACTTTACGAAAAAAAAAGTTGAGTGAAGGGTCGTTTTTTATGTATTCTTTTGTGCTGAATTGAATAGAACAATTTTCAGATAGATTGAAACACTCATTTCTAAGATATAATGGGTTTTGTGAGTGAAAAAACTCAATCAGACATTTTAATGAAAAAGAATTTTTCTACTACAAAAAATGATCTATTTACATATTAATTATCAAGTTTCATCTTCATCTTGTTCACATATACTATCAAGATCAGAGTCATTTTCTGGATTCATTTCGTCTTGGATGCGAAACTGTCCAAGATCATCACTGTCCGGGTCATCAATTTCAGTGTTGATGCAGCTCCCTCCTTCGCAGTTTTTGCAGAGAGCAGAAGACCACACAGCACTTTTGACGCAACCGCACTGTTAGGTTGAGCAGTTTCCTTTGCATGTGCAGGAAATAAGCTTGAGGATTGCATCAGTGGCAGGTTCCAAAGTTGTTCTTACAGGATGCAGTTCACCGTCTCGACGAATCTAACCCCAATTTTCTGGACGTAGGTTGTTGCTGAGTCATTTTTGTATTTGGTAAGTACACTCTGTATGAGTGCTGAGCTGCACTTACTGAAGTGGGAGGTAAGGATTCCAGTCTGGCTGTCTTATTCTGCAGTGACTTCTGGAAGAAACTGTAGCGAAGTTGGTCAAGGTCGAGGTTACTATCCTTTGCGCCATACAAGAAGAGAAACAGACACTCTCCTGCACTTCTGACTTCATCCCGGGTGGCATTTGATTTGGAGAGTAATCAAATGCAGTCAATTAATGCACTATCAGTTTCTATCAACCTAAAAATCTGTTTTTTCCCTTTCCCATAGATTGCGCTGGTAGAATCGCATCCACTCAATGTATGGGCAAGAAGAATGTAGTCTTTCACATTGATGTTTTTCTGCTGTAGTTCTTTTGAATGAAATATGTTTCTTTTGACGCATTCTATTTTTGGTTTCAATAGCAATATAGGTATTTCTGGTGAGGCAAATTCAATCATAATGATTACGACATCAACGTCTTGGGTGACGATAGTAGGCAGGAAATGGGCAGATTTCTCTACGGCTGTTCGAACAGTGAAAGAATCTGCATCACCAACAGTCTGTTTCACCTCGATATCGTTACTTTGAAGAACAAGTGTTTAGCATCTTTATCAACTGTTTTTTGTTCTGTGAATTGGATAGGAACCGCTCTTGGTTGCCATAAATTGGAGTAGTTTCATCTATACGAAACTGTGGGGCGAATTGTTTGTATCTGCGTTGGTGTTCACTTGTTTTGATGTTGTTTGGAACATCGTATCCATCAAACACCACTACTATTTTCCGGTATGTATATTGATCTGTCAAATACTGACATATGAATTGCACACGTCAGCATAAGTAAGACTGTGGTTTTTATTCCATTTAACTGCGTGCAATAAATAACCACCATCGATGATGAATCAATCTGTTTTCTTCAATACATCTTCATCAACATGGGCGATTTCCTCATACAAATTGGATTTTATGTTTTTCTTCATCCCCGAATTAGTGAAAAGCGAGTTGAGTTTTTTCACCCACAAAACCCATTATATCTTAGAAATGGGTCTTCCAATCTTTCTGAAAGTTGTTCTATTCAATTCAGAAAAAAAAAAAAAAA
>CABFWB010000151.1:21139-40242 GCA_902151455.1 Timema bartmani | reverse complement strand
ACCCCTCACTCAACTTTTTGTAAAATTAGAATTTTTTTGGAATTTCTCCCCCTTACCACCTCAAAAACTGTGTTTCACCCCTTTAAATTTTGGGGACTCTTCAGATCTTGAGTTCTACTGTCAAAAAGAAGCTATAACCGCATATTCGTGAATTGACAAATTTTTTTTTCATTTGCCCATTTTTGGTCTATTTTACCAGTACCATTGTTACGATAGTAAAATCTTTCAGATTACGGTTGGCAGGACATGTTGCGTGAATGACAGAATCTAGAACCGTGTTCAGGGCTTTGACTGGCATACCCTATGCGAAGACCTAGATGGGAGGATAACATTAGGATATACCTGAAAGAGATAGGATGTCGCATAGGGACATGGTGATACCTTCCCACCTCATTTTGGCACAATACCTATTTTTAAATACTTAACCTCTTACTAAAATAATGCGGCTGTAATACATCTCAGCACTACAGTAGGTGGCCCCCTTAATATACGCTCTTATTTTCAATATTTTAAATATACACGAACAGCCTTTTCAGTTTAATTAAGATACCATTCATATCACGCCATTAATAATAATAATTATAAAACAATCTTTGAAAGTCTCGAGTATTTTATTTGTCGTTTCATGATTGTATATATATTTTAACAGACAATATGTTCTTAATTTTGATATAGGTAAAAATATTAAGCATCATCAGCGGACAGGGTAATGAAATGATCACGTTGGCTTTACGTTGAGTCATGAGATTAAGATAATATACAACATGAAACGAGCAGTGTGATCTCAATACGTAAAATATAATACTCGTCCGGAACCATAATTGTGGTTTTAACCAGGACACAACTTTTCCTCTGAGAGCCCTATTGCCTTTAATTGATTCAAGACCTGACTCCACGACTGTTCCTATCGATACTAAATAAGGTCATTAAGGTCAATAAGTGATTTTTAAGTTATTATCTAAAAACATTTTTATTTAAATTTAATTTTTAATTTATTTGAGGTATTTAACCTGCATTTTCTGAACAGACTGATTATATCAGTGCACGAGAATTTCTTTGAGCGAGAGAAAAAGGATCAACCAACTTTGCCGGGAAAGTCAAATAACTTCCAGGGTTCCTTTACATATCACAATAAACTTGGAACCGGTGGTTTTACTCCCTCTTCAAAGGAAGTTGTGCCACGGATTTTTTATCACTTAAGAAAAATCCGTCGACCTGGCTATGTTTGAACCCACGAACTTCGTGTCCTGAATTGAACACTTTATCCGTATACTTTTTTTTTGTTAAAATAAATCTAATAACCTTAAAGTAGAAACAAATGGTTTAATTTTCTTATCGTGGTGATATAAACTAAGTTCTTGAATATCTATCAAGGATGTCCCAAAATTTAATTCATTCTCTTCATTTAAAAAATTTCTCTTCTAATGCTGCTCGTAACTGATATTTAATAACTGTTGATAGGGTGACCTGGCGGTCTACGGGTAAGGTGTCGGACTTCTGTGTTGGGGTTCTGGGGTTCAATCCTCGGTCCTGGCACAGATTTATCTGATTGCCAAACCCTTCCTTCACCTCTGACAAGACATATATTAATCACAACTTATGAATGTGTGGAATTCCAGGCCTCCACTGTGGTCCGGATCCCACGTTAAACTGTAGGTCCTCCATTTCATCTCACAATCATCCTACCATTACACATTAGTGTGTGTATAACCCGAACGGGTAGTAAGACGCGGTGGTAATAATAATAGATAATATCACCATGTGAAGAAAATTAACCTCAAGGATTCTACTGGAAACATATTTTATTTATTTTGGCCAAAAATATTTTGTTATAAACACGGAAAAAGCACTGCCCTTGTTTCATGTTCCTTTCCAGCCCACCTTAAGGGAATTAAATAGTTAGAAACCCAGTTTTATTCTCGACAGATGCTTTGATAGACGGTAAATATTTTAAACGGGTTGTTTATTTGATGCGTATTTTCAACTCCACGGCTCATATTCATTAGTTTAGACTACTCGAAAAAGTAAAATTTGCCTGGAAGGAGGATGAGATAGTGATTTTTTTTAAATTTAGGAAAAGCCATCTCAGTACACCCGGCAGAGACTATAACCCTTATTTCCCCGTAGACGGGAAATCAGATAAGGTGAAACTGCTACCTTTGTCTGCATGCCCACACGTGCAGGTGCAGTCGACTTCCCATACGTCTCAAGCGGTGATAAAGGACAGCGCGGGCCACCCGTCCCAAATTAACATTTATTCGAATGGTTCCTCGAAGCAGAAGCAGTCCTAAGTCAATATTTATGATGGAGCGCTGGCCTCTTTTTACTTTAGTGATCAGTATTCCTGGTTAATAATCTAGAGGTCCCGTGTTCGATTCCACCGTAGGTATCTTTACCGAATGTCATAGTCTGGTTTATCAGGCTTAAGTTATGTCTAATACTTCCACTGGCACCACATCATCATAATCATCATCACATATCATCGGGGAGAAGTAACCGCACCTACAGGGTGCCCTAACCTCAGAAGACGGTTGCAATATTCACCACTGCCAGTAGAAGACTTGGAATATCTAGCCCACAAATCCTGATAGCAAACACTAAAACAATTTTTAAAATAAACAAGATTATGTATGATATCTGTACTTGGAACATAAACCTAGGCTTTCACTCTGCCTTTTATCCTGTTTTTACCCGATTTGGATTCTAAATAGTCCTTCCAATGGAGTTTACCAGCATCTTAATATCAACTCCTTGATGTTCTAGAGTCTAGACCACAGATGAGATCAATAGCAATGGTCTTGAGTAGTACACTCAGTTCCAGTGGCTTATATTAGTGTAATTTTAACACGTCTACTAGAAACCGGACTCTTTTAATTTACCATTTCACAGTGATACATTTTCAAACATTTAATAAAATTGAGCCAGTATCCTTAAATCGGTAGGCAAACGTTATACTGATGGAGTTGGGGCGTGACATTTAATAGTTTGTATGCCCAATGGTCCTGTGCTCCAAATTTAATTAAAGGTAGATAGATAGTAACCAATTTCCGAAAAAGTTGAAATACTTTCCTGAGACGTTGACTAGATGTCCGCGAAGATCACTAAGATATCATCTACTTGGTGACCTTTAAGGGTTTAACTAATAGTACACAAGTGATTTTGAGTCAATCATTTTAGTAACATATACTAAATCCCAAAATGGGATAAGACCATAAACTCAAGAAAAATAATCTTTCTCTTAAAAATAAGAGTTCTCATCGTATTTGAATGAACAGAATCACCATCCAAATAGCATCGAAATTGATTTTATTATTTTACAGGTGGTAGTCTTTTAAATTCCCACTGAACGAGATTAGTTTTGTTGGTTTTATTTAATTTTTATTTGCTGATTTGTGAACTAAGCTCAAAGTAAGATATTAGGAGATTGGTACTCATTTATTTGATTTAAAATTTAAAATGAAATAACGCCGTTTGTAAAGTGTATATATAGATTTGAATTATTTTGATGACCTGCTTCGGTGGCCGCTTGGTCTAAGGCGTCACTCTCATGTTAGACTAGACTGCCGATGATGGGAGATTGTGGTTCGAATACCGGCTGGGTGTGCTTAGGGTGTTTTTTCCAAAATGGTTCTCCACTCTCCTATGTAAATACGGGTACATTTACTCTTAATTCAATTTTAATCATCCCCAACGTGTTAGCGTAATTAGTACATATACGTATATCCTGAACAGGTAGTAATACGGGCTGCTAAAAATGTATTTTGACTGACACTAGGCCTATATAATAGAAAATAAACTTTGAATTAGTTACATTTTTATATATATTTTTATTTATAGATTATAAATACTGTTATAAGAATATACACTATACTGATTAAAGATATAAATTCTTTGAGTACGTAAACTTTAAAATGTATACACTTGTTTGTGTCACCTAATATATTTGGGAATTGAATTCTATAGCAACATGTAATTTTTGTGATAAGAATATTAAATCAATTTGATTTCTTCAAACTGTTGTTTAGATTAGAGTCAATTTAGGTTAAGGATTCTTATCACGCCAAATGTCACAAGAAACAGCGACGTGAGTTTTATGGCGTTAGCGTTTTATTATATGTTAGCTTTTATAACTAAAATTCTTGTGAAATTGTTGTTGGTTTCAGAAAATTTATGAACACCCACAATACGATGAAACAAACCATTTACACTCTTCTGCAATGTTCTAAACAAAAATAAAATACCTTAAATTAAAATCGTGGCTACCAAATGAGATTTTAACCAATAATAAGTGATCAAAAAGTAACTATCGATGTTTATCTACACTTAATTTAAAAACACTCAAGAGCAACAAAAGTTTTATATTGAAAATATGTATTTAAATATTTTAATACAGTTTTTAATTTTGAAAAAATAACAACATACAACTAATCAAACTAATTTAATTAAATGATTTACTACATACACTGGGTGGAAATCTGTCCATAAGAAAGTGGACACACTTAATTAATTTAAATTAGTTTTAAAATGACACCAGTAGACGGGAATCGAGCCCAGTACATTTAGCTTTGCGTGCAAATTCTCTATCACTGAGCCATCCAGGATTCGTCCCATGCTTAGGGTCATTCTTCACTCACTGTAAACTTCGTATACCCTTTTTCAGAAAATCAAAATAGAAATTTTGATTTTGAATTTTGAATTTTTTTGTTATAACAATGCATGTTATGCTGCATGTTATTGAAAAGGGTGTAAAAACTGAATAAAACGACACCACTTCCACATCTCTAGCATAATTCGAAGAGCTGCTATGACAATTAGAAAATAAACCAGCTGTGCGTTTTTGGAAATTTTTGGAAAATTTTACATAACCATATTTTGAAAACCGTTTGAGATATTTAAATAAAAATTGATACTTGTCTTAGTCTCCATACACACTATCTATATACCAAATTTTATCAAAATCTGAAATGGTCAGGTAAAATTTTGTAAAAAAGCATGTTGATTTGACCTATTGACTGGTAAACCCATTGGAAAGACCTAGATGTAGATGTGAGGATATCATTAGAATGGACCTGAAATTGATAGGGTGTAATTAGGTGGACTGGATAGAACTATCTCAAGATAGGGATAGGATGTAATGAGGTGGATTGGATAGAACTAGCTCAAGATAAGGATAGGTACATTCTGATCTAGTCCTATATTTAGTATAGCGCCGCAATTGAGGCGTGCTAAGTATGACTATGAAACTGGCTCTTAAGTTCTAAGTTCGTAAAAAGAGCTTAAGTGGCCATTTGACGAACGGGATGTCTCCAAAAGCTTAAACATCGAAATTATGAAACTATTTTTTCGTGTTTAATAACTATTCACAAAATTCTCATTTAGCTTTCACGTTAAATTGATGCATGTCCTAGTCTTTACTAATCACCATCCTGTTAACTCTTCTTCAAAAGCAATAATTTAACTTTCTGCATATTTAACTTATCTGTATTTAATTATTGAATAATATATATACATTAATAACCGACTGAAGGTCTATACATATTAGTTCTCATCAAATATGTAGGTTAGCTAGCTATAAGCTTATTTGACAAAGATTCATTTTTTTAAAAGCCAACACCTTTTTAAAATTATCTTTTCTTGTAAGTTCAATATAGTCCTTTTATTGGTGCGTTTACAATGGGTACTTGAATGACACAGGTTTGAAAATATCAAGGAGGGTTGTATAATAAAAGTTGGCCTGCGATCAAAACTTATTTTAAAATAACATGAAAAGGTAAATCTTTACAAATAAAATACCTTTATGATATGAATGACATTTATTTTGCATGAAGAAATGGCTTATCTAAACAAGAAGATTTAAAAAAAATAATATTAGGTAAAACTTTTTCGTTTCTCTATTAAATAAATATATAAGAAAAACCAATGTAAGTTTTGAAGTTCCCTTTAGAATTTTATTCCTCAAGAATTTTGTCAATATTAGGCGTATTAGCAGGATTAGACAAAATGATTGGAAGCACAACAAATGTTGCTAAAACGCAAAATAGTTCTGTTCGATCAAGAACTTGTTTAAGTTTCAAATAGAACTGTCATCATGTCACAAAGGAGCATATAATATTCCAAAATTAAATCCTTATAGTATTTATTTTGACAAATGGATTAGGGGCCATGTCATGTGCAAGAACTTGACTGAATGGATGCTTATTGGACACTAGCGTGGGTTTGCTTGCGTCATCATAGGTTAAAAAGTGGAGCGAGAGTGTGCTCGGAACCACACTATCGGTTCACTAAGTATTCACTAACGTTCTTACATACCACCCTAAGACTTGTTGATAGTATACTATACTACGAATAGCGATAGTCGGTGATCCTTAATATGAAAACTGATATTCAACAACCAATCACACGCCTCGGTGGCGTAGTTGGCTAACGCGCCAGTCGTGTTGAGCCAGACCACCGAGGACGGGGAGATCGAGGTTCGAATTTCGGTCGGGTGAACTGGGGGTGGTTTTTCCTGAATGGTTTTCCACTCTCCCTCCACGCAAATGCGGGTTCACCTCCTCTCAATTCAAACTTCCCAATTCCTAATCCATTAGTGTAATTAGTACTTAAGCGTATAACCCGAACGGGTAGTAAGACGCGGTGCTAAAAAACAACAAAAAAAACCAATCAACTTGACCAGTATATGGACATCATGTTATTTAACCAACAATCGCCATGATTCAGAACATCCAAGTCTCTTTCAATACTTTTCCTCTTTTCAGCAATATTGTCAAACAAAGTCTCCGAGAGGTTCAACAACTTCTGTGAATAGATCCCGAAATATTATGGCCGGGTTCTTACCTCTTCTGCAAATAATCGTTTTGTGTTTGAGAACAATGAACATTAAAATCTATTGCATTATAAATTTTTGGTAATATTCACATATTAATTGTTATTATTATTAGCACCGCGTCTTACTACCCGTTCGGTTTATACGCACTTACGCAAATGTGTAATGGTAGGGTGATTGCGAGAGGAAATGGAGGACCTATAATTTAACGTGGGATCCGAACCACGGTGGAGGCCTGGAACTCCACATTCACAAGTTGTGATTAATATACGTCTTGTCAGAGGTGAAAGAAGGGTTTGGCAATCAGATAAATGTGTGCCGGGACCAAGGATTGAACCCCGGACCCCCAGAAAAAAAAGTCCGACACCTTACCCCTAGACCGCCAGGTCACCATATTAATTGTTAATTTTAATTCTAAAATAGGGGAAAAAATAGTTTATATAAGTTAAAAAAAATTGTATTCATACATAGAAATTGTGTTAGTACTTTATTATGTTATGCTAATTTAAAAAATGTTATATTATTTTTTATTTAAAAAACTAATCAAACCTTTATATCGGAGTGAAAGCAAGCTGTAGTGTTTGATTCATAACATAAAATTATTTATTGTAAAAATATGAAAATACACCGGAAATATTTACCAGTAAAAAAAGATGTGCTCCTGATGAAATGGCTTCACTAAAGCGTATTTACACGGAGCCACTTTTAGTAGCTGACACGCCACAGCCGCTGTCCACTTTTACTTACACATAGTTGGTGCAATCAAATGGAGCCACTCTAGTAGAGAGGGTAGGCGACAGTAGCTGGACAGAAGTTAGCCCATACTACCGGAGATTCCGTAACGCGATCGAGTCACTACTACACTGCGATTTAAACTGCTTTAGGATACGCGTGGTGGGTAGGCTAAGGAACATAGTTGCCACTTTGCGCGTTACTACTATGCAAGCATAATTAGTCACTCAAGAAATCTGGCAACGTGCATCGGTTGCTATGACAACTACCCCTCACGGATTGGTCGAGCATGTGACGAGCCTCCACTCCCCACTTCAGCTGCGCTGAGCTTAATCCTAAAGGAGTTTAAAACGCAGTATAACCTACCATTCTTTTGCAATGGTGCGTTTAAACGAATCCACAGCCACCGGCCACTGACTCCAGCCATTTTATTGTAACTCAGTCTGTCGAGAATTATAGAGTTGTGATCAACATGCTGAGAACCATTAATTTAGTAGTGTAAATCTGCACTTAACATCTTCGAAGAATTAATCAAACGAGTTTTTGGACATTCTAAAGTATCGAAAAAAACATTTCATCATATTATGTCAAATCTTCGTATGGCCTATGGTCCTTTTGATGATCTTTCAATAAACAAAGAATGAACACGCATTGCTCGGTTTTACCCGCCCTTTTCTTTCCCAACAGAAGAAGCAACAACAGTTCATTATCCTCGCGCGTCGCCAACCTCGCTTCGGCGGGCCTGAAAATCTTTCTGTGACTGATGACATAGCCCACATGAATGACTGCAGTGGCCAATGACTACGATACGTCTGCCACTACAGTGGCCCCGTGTTAATACATTCTAAGAGCTCTGTTTCTTGACAACCAGCAGTTTTCATGTCTTATATTTTGAATGATACCACCTTTTTATATGAGGCATCGTTTTCATGATTATCATTCCAATTCTTATACAACTATTACTTGCAATACTTGATAGTTGAACTCTCACTCGGCCTAAAACAGCTGTCCCTCGAAATTTCAGAATGGAATATTTTAAATAAATATTGTTATTTTTACTTTCTCTCTATCTTACAGGTAGAGAAAGTATTGTGATCGTCAAAAAAATCGAACTCGAGATTTTGATGAATTTTGACGTTTCATGACTTCCTGAATCCGAAAAAGTGGTTTTTGAATTTCTGTCTGTCTGTCTGTCTGTCTGTCTGTCTGTCTGTACCTCCAACTAGAGCCTAAACTATTTTACCGATTGAGCTGAAACTTGATATCTAGGGTTTTCATAGGGTTGCCCCGAGGGGTTTTTGGAATTGGATATCTACCCCTAAAATTAAGGGTAGTTTACTGAAGGGAAAAAAGAGAAAAAGTCGATTTTCTCAAAATCGGCTCTAACGATTTTGATTAAATTTCATTTATGAACATTAATAAATATTCCAAACAAAATGGCTACTCTCAATATTTCGGCAAAATGGCTTTAAGGGCTCCGGTCTGATGCGTAAATTAACATTTTTTATAATAGCTCCGAAACTATTTGAGATATGAAATTACTTAGCATTACAAATATGTATATATATTTATAATACAAATATTTTATTCGAAACATATTTTTATAAAATCAATAATTTTCAATCTATACGCAATTATATATATATTTTTAGCTTTTTGGACATTAAAGCTTAAGTATTGCGATCGTAAAAAAAACTAACCTGAAATGTTGATGGATTTCGACGTCTCATGACCCCCCGAACCCTAAAAAATAGTCTTTGCAATGCCGTCTGTCTGTGTGTCTATTAAAACTTAAAATTAAGGGTAGTTTACTGAAGGGCAAAAAGAGAAAAAGTCGATTTTCTCAAAATCGGCTCTAACGATTTTGATTAAATTTCATTTATGAACATTAATAAATATTCCAAACAAAATGGCTACTCTCAATATTTCGGCAAAATGGCTTTAAGGGCTCCGGTCTGATGCGTAAATTAACATTTTTTATAATAGCTCCGAAACTATTTGAGATATGAAATTACTTAGCATTACAAATATGTATATATATTTATAATACAAATATTTTATTCGAAACATATTTTTATAAAATCAATAATTTTCAATCTATACGCAATTATATATATATTTTTAGCTTTTTGGACATTAAAGCTTAAGTATTGCGATCGTAAAAAAAACTAACCTGAAATGTTGATGGATGTCGACGTCTCATGACCCCCCGAACCCTAAAAAATAGTCTTTGCAATGCCGTCTGTCTGTGTGTCTATTAAAACTTAAAATTAAGGGTAGTTTACTGAAGGGCAAAAAGAGAAAAAGTCGATTTTCTCAAAATCGGCTCTAACGATTTTGATTAAATTTCATTTATGAACATTAATAAATATTCCAAACAAAATGGCTACTCTCAATATTTCGGCAAAATGGCTTTAAGGGCTCCGGTCTGATGCGTAAATTAACATTTTTTATAATAGCTCCGAAACTATTTGAGATATGAAATTACTTAGCATTACAAATATGTATATATATTTATAATACAGATATTTTATCCGAAACATATTTTTATAAAATCAATAACTTTCAATCTATACGCAATTATATGAATTTTTTTAACTTTTTGGACATTAAAGTTTAAGTATTGCGACCGTAAAAAAAAACTAACCTGAAATGTTGATGGATGTCGACGTCTCATGACCCCCCGAACCCTAAAAAATAGTCTTTGCAATGCCGTCTGTCTGTGTGTCTATAAAAACTTAAAATTAAGGGTAGTTTACTGAAGGGCGAAAAGAGAAAAATTTGGTTTTCTCAAAATCTGCTCAAACGATTTTGATTAAAATTCGTATCTAGGCGTTGATTAAGATTATAAATAAACTGGCTATTTTCATTTTCCTATGAAAATGATTTTTAGGGTACTTTACAGAAGCGTTAATTTCCGTATCTCCACAACTATTGGAGAAACTAAACAACTTATCATTGCAAAATTGTAGGACTATTAGAAATAAAAAACTTTTATTTGACATATATTTTTATAAAAGCAGCAGTTTCTGAGATATTTGCAAATATATTAATACAATTTTGTGAGCTTTAGTTGTAAACATATACTACTTAAGTCTTAACGCAATAATTCTCCAATGCCATAGAGTAATTAAATATAAGTATCTAAAAAAGTATGTTATTTTTCCTTAAATCTCTTAGGAGAAATGTTTGCATAGCAATGATCTATCTCCATTTTAGACTCAATAGTCAATATTTACATTTTTTATTGGTCAAAATGTATAAATGAATAATTAAATATCAATGCGATGACTTGAAGATCTGCAACACCTTATAAAATGTTAAAACTTTAACCAGAAATCGAAATTTTAATACGAAGTTTTGACCCTTGTGAAAGACATTAAACTGTTTGAAATGCTCTTAGGTGGACAAAGATGCGCCTCTTTTCTCATTGATTCTATATCATTGTATATTATTTTATGCGTGTTCTTATGTGGAGTGGTGATGATAGAATGTACATTATTCCGTTCAGAAATCTTACGAGTTTATAGAAAGAGAGAGAAAGTCTGTGCGGTGTGCCGTACCATTTATTTTCTTTGGTTCATTACCTTAATTCAGCATGAACATTATCCGTAATGTAGCTAGGACTTAGATAAGAACCCAAGATAAGCACCAAGTAATATTATAAATAAGTTAAAAAGATAAAATTAAAGAAATATTAAGAATGAAATTAAATGACTTTAGATTCAAATATCTGGTTAGATTGTGCTTATAATTCATAACAAAGTGTCATATACAGTAACATACATTAAAATAACATCGTCAACACATTTAGTGAATAAAAACCTCGTTTGACGACAAGTCTAAGTCCATAAACAAACAATTTAAGAAATACACTATTAACAACGAAAAATTAAAAATAATACCCAAGTTTACAATACAGCCCCGTGAATAAATATTTAAAATAATTTAAAAACACAAGTTAAGTCAACATCCAAAGTTTTAACAACGGTAGTTAAAGTTCATGTTCTAACGAATGAAACAAAAATGAAAAATCAAAGTGAAGGTTGGGTAACAAATCTAAGTCCAGTCTTGGTTATTTCCCGTTACACCTTTTAGCAAAAACAGCGGTTAGACGAAAGCTGTTTTAGATGTTGCCGACATGTTTCGGTAATCTAAGTACCATAGTCATGGCTACAAAGTCGTTGAGACGTAACACGAAGTGTTGTTAGCGACTGTGAGGTGGAGACTAACAGGTTAGTAGTTAACCATGGATTAACGTTTTATTCTTTAAACAAAAAGGAAGATATCCGCACTTATATTCGCAACTTTGGTAGCTGATGGTGCAACCATGGGTATGAGCACATCATTTCTGATAAATCCAGGTTTGACGCCCGGTCGAGGTTGTTTTCCCATACATCTCCTTAGATTAAGATTGGAGAAATGTTTTGAATGTTAATAATTTCTAATTTTATTAATTTTTTTCTGGGTTTGCTGTTTTACAATTTCAATACAATAACTTTTATAAATACACAATAGTTTTGGTTCACTGGTTAAAACGCGAGCGTCTTAAAGAATTATAAACGCTAATGTATTTTTTTTAGCATTCCGTTAGTAATGTTTTGATAGTCGTTTTAATGCTCTAAGTAAAAGTTTGTAAAAACATGTCTTGCGAAATTTCGGCCTAGGCAGGCCTACTGTTAAGAATCACTCCTAAGCTCATAAAATAAAATAAAAAAGTTATATATATATGTGTATATAAAATTTTACTAAAAAAGCATAGGTATACAATTTTACACTCGAGATTATTTGGACCAATGTTTGCGTATTTAATAAATTAAGTTATTATATTAATTTAATATTTGTAACTGGAAATCGTCATACACTCAAGTGTATCAAACCAAAAAAATATATAATTTTTTTTATATATCTAGTTTTCTGTTGATCATTATTTGTAGATTTCACGTAATTGTAAATAAAACAAATTTAAAATTAGAGATTATTCGCTAAAATCCTCGATTTATCAAGTCCCTCGAATCCTAGGGTATTCAGAGTTTCAAGATTCCTAAAATCTCTTTTTTTTTTATCTCGAATATAATAAAAAGAGGATTATATAGACTTGTGTAATTGGGAGATTAACAAAATCACCCACAATATTTTTTTATTAATATACAATAAATTTACTAAAAATGTTTTATTTTTTTATGAAGTAATATACACGAAAAACAAAATAGCATTGTTCAGTGCCACCAAACGACTTATTTTAAATTCAATATTAAATATATTAACACTTAAGATTAATTGTAGATTTTCAAAGATTTGAAGATTCAAATTTGGATTCTAGATTCGAAAGAAAATTAAAGATTCGAGATACGGATTCGAAAGATATAGGAGTCGACCCATCTTTACACTTAAAATATATTTACTAGATTTTGAGATAGTAAAATATATATATTCTTAAGTACCCGGTGTTTTATATTTTCTAATGTTTACTTTTACAAGCGTTAGTTTTGCACATTTACAATGGGGAGATCCCCTACCAAAGCCATGGATTCCTTCTTATTGACTTTCTCATGTTCGATGGATTCTGACGAAGATGGAGAATCATCATTAGGTCCTATGTACCGTCCGATGAACAGGACAGGGCCCGAATTCTCTCTTATGATGAACATGAATGGGTGGTCGGCCCTAAACTCCACAACTGCCTCGGGTTTCGCGTGTGAGTAGCCAAACCCTGCGTGGTAACTCACTAGGGGAAAAACATATTTATAAGCATATACATTTTCAAACAACAACAACAACTGACAAACTTCACGTTTATGTAATTATTAGCGACCCCTTTCGGTGGCCGCATAGTCTAAGGCGCTACTCTAGCATTAGACTAGATTACCGATGATGGGGGGAGAGAGAGGTTTGAATATCGGTCGGATGTATTGAGTGTTGTTTTTCCAAAATTGTTTTTCACTCTCCTTCCACTCAACTGCATGTACACTTCCTCTGAATGTAACCTTCATAATTCTTAAAATTATTAGCGTAATTAGTACTTAAGCGTATAAACCAAACGTGTAGTAAGACGCGGTGCTAAAAAAACCACCGTGTCAAGGCATTCTCTAAATAAATTGTCTGGAAAAATGGGGCCCATCCGGTAAATATAGGGAATTTTGTATTAAGAAAATCGTGGCAACCCTGTTGAACCAACACTATTTTAATAAAAAGTCCTCATTGCTCTAGTAGAGAAGGTAGTCATTGTCCTACTAAAGAAGATAGTCATAGTTTTAGGAGAGAAGGTATTCATAGTTCTAAGAGAAAAGATAGTCATTACTTTAAAGGAGAAGGTAGTCATTGCTCTAGTAAGGAAGGTAGTCATACTTCTAAGAGAGAAGGTCGTCATTGCTATAAGGGAGAAGATAGTAATTGCTCTAGTAAAGAAGGTAGTCATAGTTCTAAGAGAAAAGGTCGTCATTACTCTAAGGGAGAAGGTAGTCATAGTTCTAAAAGAGAAGGTAGTCATTACTCTAAGGGAGTTGGTGGTCATTGCTCTAAGGGAGAAGATAGTAATTGCTTTAAGTGAGAAGATAGTCAATGCTCAAGTAAAGAAGGTAGTCATAATTCTAAGGGAGAAGGTCGTCATTACTATAAGGGAGAAGGTGGTCATTACTCCAGAAGAGAAGGTAGTCATTACTCTACGGGAGAAGGTGGTCATTGCTCCAAGGGAGAAGGTATTCATTGCTCCAAGGGAGAAGGTATTCATTGCTCCAAGGGAGAAGGTATTCATTGCTCTAAGGGAGAAGGTAGTCATTGCACCAGGAAAGAAGGTTAACTCACGCGCGTTGGCGGAAATCGCCTCGGTGGAACTCTCGGAGATCTGTATCCCTGAGTGCTGCCAGAACTCGTCCACAGAGATGTTGTTTCCAGATATTCCTGACAGGTCTCCGTTGCTGAACAGTTCCGAGACTCCCATCTGAAACAGCATGGCCAACGTGGAGCACGTGATTAGTTTGACATATCAGGAGAATAACTGATTTAGGTAGAAAACCCTTTCTGGAAGGCCTTATTTCTTACCCAAATTCTACTGTATAGTAGTATTTTGGTATGATGATAGGCATTGCAGAGTGGGCTTCCTACTACCGTTATGGAAGGAAGGCCTTTTATCCTACCAAAATACTAATTTTCAATAGTATTCTGTTACAAAATAAGGCCTTTCAGAACTGGCCTTATATTAAAATCATGGTATACACCTTGATGTCCTTACGAATGAACATATCTAGCTCATTTCTTTTTACTATCAGTGTTGATAGCATTTTATTATGTTATCACGCAATCGAGTCATACCGACCGATTGGTCGCCGTCTGTTGGCGAAGATCTGCGGATATATGGTGTCGTGGTAAGCACAACGAACCGTCCGGCCGTTAAGCTCATATTTTTAGACCGGAGCCGCTACTCATTCGAGTATCTCCTCATTTGTCCTCACGAGGCTGAGTCGGACATCGTTCCAGACCACCTGCTTCACGGAAAAATCTGGAAGTGCCGGGGATTGAAACCGGGACTTCTGGATATTTAGCAAGAAACTCTGACCACTAGATTACAGAGGTGGTCATTTCACTATATTATTAGTGTAATTTTATAGGTATTAATAATATTTATCAAAAGTGAGATTCAGATCACATAACTTGACGTATGAATATGTGAAAGTAGATCTATTAAATTTTTCTAGCTATCAGATATGTACATTCATAAGAAAATGTAATCTAAATGTGAATCAATGACAAAATGACTTGCTCATTTCATTAACAGAAACAAAATATTACGTTATCTATTTATAAGACTATCCATGCATAGAGAAAGCTTTGAATATTGTAATGACATACCTAGAAGATAATTGTATAATGTTCTTAATATAATTAATAGTAAATTCATATGGTAAGTTATACCTAAACTAAATTAGAAGTTGGGACTTATTGGCAGATATTTTAATCAAGTTGTTCAAGCTAGTTATGAACTATTTGTAACATTTTATTATTTTGTGGGTTAAATTTCATGCACGCTCTTGGTTTGCAAAAATTTTGTTCTCAAACAAAGATTTTTGGAGAACTTGTTTAGTATTTGTATTAATTTTTATATAAAACATATTAGAAAAGTTATTGAAGTTGTAATGGATTATTAGTAAAATGTCAATGAATACGTGGCAGTTATTTATATATCAATAAAAATGTTAAGGTCCCGCAACATTGTTTATTTTAGAAAAAAGTTTTTTGTAGATTTTATAGATAAGAATAAGAATAATTTTGTTCTAGTGTTTCTTAAATCTTTTGTGTAGTAAGTATCTTAACATATATTTGTCGTCATTTAAATAGAAAACATTGAAGGTAAATGAGTTGATATTATTAATAAATAATCTGATATATTTGTAAAATTAATTTTTATTAGAGGGGAAATGACACCTTCCAGTTTTATTTAACACCCGCCTCGGTGATCGAATGATGTGAGACGTCATTCTTGAAATAGACGCGATTACCGTTAATGCGGAGGTTGGGGCTTGAATCCCAATCGGGTGCACTGAAGGTAGGTTTTTCCTAAATGGTTTCCATTCTCCCTCCACACTGGGTAGAATTCCTTTAAATACGACCTTTCCCATTCCTACCACACTGGCGTAATTAATTCTCATGCAAATAAGTTGTAACACAAAGTTAGACGTGGTGCAAAATAAAATAAAATAAAATTGAAATTATGCATCAAATTTTCACTGAAAATACATTTTGTTTTTTAAGTCTGCGCGGGACACGTTTTCAATAGTTCGAACATTTTATTTGTCGTAGGAAAAATACTGTACTTTCTGATATTAGCATTTCATAACTATTATATAAAACAAATTGTTATGGATCCTCCATACTATTTGTACTGTTACATAAAAATGCTTCACACATTCTTTGAGGTTGGGACTTTTATGATAAAAATTTCAATAAATACTATGAAATGGTTGGCATAGCCATCAACCTATTTTGAAAGATTCCCAACAAAATCTGTTCTAGAATTTTGAATTTGTAAGTTCCAAGTGCCAGAAAGCGAATCGGTACTCTAACAAAATAAAATATCAACGTTGAAAATTAATTCATAAGCTATAGGCATCCTTAAAATCTCTCACAATATTTTATACCTTTCCTAAAATATCCAGTACTCTGGTCTTTGTGAAGAGTTCGATCTTGGGTAGCCAAACCTTGACTTCTAAGTGGTTTTGGAGATGGATCTCACTTAGGTCGATACCTACCATCTTGTCTTCAAGGTTAGACAACCCTTCAATGTCGTAAGGCAGGAGTATTAATAGGTTGTGTGTCCTTCCCTGTAGAAACACCAAACATTGGAGACCATAAATATATTACGAGTTTGACAGGAATTTCTTGGTAGTTGTCCGTTTTTCATTCAGATGGACTGATGATAACGGATATCCTTCAACTTACTGTTGCTAAATTTTATTTTAAAATCAAAATTTATTATTAATTATCAATGAAATAGCGAACTTAAAAAATAATATGAGCTGAATTAATTATTTATTATAGTTCTTAAAAGGTGTCTGCACCATAATTTTTTCCTTAACTTCATGCCTCCTTATCACTAAGCTACTTTGTTATATTCTTGCTATCATAAAACATATTCGTACCTCACCGTTTAAGGAGGACGTGTGAGAGTATCATCTAGTTTTATAACAATCTTCAAATACAACTGTGCAATTGACAGTAAAAAAAAAGAATTTGACCTATATCAGGATGGTCCATTGTTTTCATCCCAAGGACCAAATATGATCATCACTTTGCACCTTGGGCCGAAGATATATTTAGTAATACCGTCAACTTAATAGAGGCCTACAAACAAAACTTAATAAACAATTATTTTCAACACTTTTATATAAATTGTATTTTTGGTTGGTAGAATTTTTCGAATGAAAAAGCATTAAATTAATCAAACAAATGCATATTAAAATGCAATCATGAACTTTTTAAGTACATATATATTTGAATCTTTAGCTATTTCACATCTACTACCAAGGGCTTCCCTATAAGGATCCCCCCAAGATACTTTGAGGGCCCCATTTTCAGTGAACGTGGGCCGAATTTGGCCCATGGGCTGAAATTTGGATCACACTGATTTATTTAACAAATCAGTAGAGATTATGGTTACGCTAAACCAAAATTTGATATTCCAGACCATTATATATGTATTTTTTTAAATATATACTAAACCTTTTTGTCCCTCAATCAATCCCTATTGAGTGTTTCTTATTATGTACAGTACTTGTAAAACCTTTACACGGAAATGTAGGATAAGTAGGTTTGGTTTTGCTTGTCTTATCTGATATACCTTATCCCAAATACCTTGTAAGGTATCTCTATGGCTCTTGCTTCCAAGTCCACTAAATCTTCATAGAAGGTATTAAACCTTCCTTTCATGATGGGCACCTTCTTCACAACATTGTCGCTGACAAAAAATGGTTTCAGCTTGGCAGGTCTGAATACTTTGGTAAACTCTCCCTTGAAGTAAGCCACGCTGATAATGATCATGTCCATCACACCACGTAGTTCGTCTAAAGTTGAATGCAAGGAAGATTTAGAATTATTAACCAAATGCATAACATCTGGGTGGCTATATATACAGCTAGCAGAAGTACCTGTATGCTATGTATTGCGTGTCTACCCCGGGCAACGCTTTTAGTAGTTTTAAACAGACAGAAACCAAAATCTCTTCACTTTATTTATTCCTACCCAGTTTTTAATAAATGTAAAAAAAAAATCTAATCAAAAATTTCTAATTCCAGCAGAGCCCTTACACACGGGGCCACCATGGAAGCGCCACCCAAGATTGGCGCTTCTATTGGTGGCGTGGCCATTTTTCTCTTGCCACCAATCGTGCCACCAATTGCGCGCGGTTTGAAAATGGACCTAGAAGAACCAGCACTAAGTATTTTTCTATACATTCGGTTGCGTAATTGCCTAAAGTGGTGGAATATAAAGTTTTGGGTTTATCCATTTTTGCTGGACCGATCTACGAAAGGTGTATTTTATACCTTGTAAAATGATCTTCGACAGAATCCCTACAATTTTTTTTATCCCACGTAAGAGCATTACATCTTTTTTATGAGTTACTGGAGTGTTTAAGAAATATTCTGACTGATGTGGACACAAACTTGAGAGACAGTATCTATCGGTATCAAAATCAGATTTTTCAGCTTCGATATTCATTTTTAAAAACAGAAAATAAGCACACACAAATACTTTTCAGTAACAATACCCTTCTGGTCGCACAGAAAGTAGCGCCTCGTGTGAAGAGCTCCGTCTGAATGAATGTTTTTTTTTTTTAGCACCACGTCTTACTACCCGTTCGGGTTATACGTTTAAGTACTAATTACACTAATGGATTAGGAATTGGGAAGGTTGAATTTAGAGGAAGTGAACCCGCATTTGCGTGGAGGGAGGGTGGAAAACCATTTAGGAAAAACCACCCCCAGTTCACCCGACCGAGATTCGAACCTCGATCTCCCCGTCCTCGGCGGTCTGGCTCAACACGACTGGCGCG
>CABFWB010000151.1:3721-20367 GCA_902151455.1 Timema bartmani | reverse complement strand
CCACCGAGGTATACTAAATTACAAAATAATTAAACTCTGATAATTCAACAGACCACACACTATTCGGCTACGCAACTAGGACTATATTCCAATTAAAGAACAATCTTTGTAATCCCCCCCCCCCCATTTTATTTTGCTACGCCCTTACGGAAATTTACAGACTGGCAGTATTGGCGAGTAGCAACACCCTGATTCCTGAACAATTTAGCTTGTGGCTATGCAGTTTGGTTGGAAATACGTAGCCATGTTTTCGTTCGACTGCTTACGGGGTTCCACCATATTCCTGATCAAGTTGTGAGTTTTCTCGGCCGCCCATCTGTTGATCGTCTCCATCACTTCTCCCGATTGTTGATAGTCCACGGTCTGCACATGGGCCCGGAAGTATGTATGGGCGTCCGCCACGTACCTCTGCTTCAGTGGGTACTCGTCGCTTGGGAAGAAGGCGTTCGCGAACAATACTTCACTCTCGTTATTGGTCTGAAAAATACAGGGTGGAACCTCATGGATGAAACATTGAATTTTTGGTAGGTCATATTTGTTAGTTTGTTTAAATAAACTATTATGAAATGTATTCTTAAACGCACAGGGTCCTCGTAACATGTGTCTGGGATTTAGGTTGAATTGGGTTGAATTAGGTTGAATTTAAATTAAGTGTGCGTGCACTTGTGTGGATAGAGATTGGAAAACCGTTTTGGAAAGACAACCATCAATACACCCGATCAGGACTCGAACTCAATCTCCTTGGTATCAGCAATCCAGTATATTGCGAGTGTGACGCCTTAGAGTAGACTATTGAGCCCATAGTTAAATATATTCAGAAATGGTTGATTGATTTACGTGATATTTGCTATGAACGCTGTGGTAACGCTGCTAGATTTTTTTCTGTACATTCAGTTTAATTATTTCAAATTACCACATACTATTCATTAAATCCATGAATATTTTACCATCAATTCCAGGAAACAATTTTGTTCCATGTCCACGTATAGGGCATCATAAGCTTTAATAAATATTAGAGTTGAGGCCAGTTCGTCTATACATGATAGGATTTTAACTGATATATAAATATATATTTGATATTTATTGTCCATTAGTTCAAATACTCGTATATGTATATCAAAAATATTTTAACTTATATCCGTAATGTATTGTACTTATATATATATATATATATATAATTTGTAATTGGTTATACTTAGCCTATCTATGTATTATGTATGTAAATATAACAACTTACAAAATTATGTTTAACAAGTAACCATTATATTTACATACTGCTCTGTATGACAATTATATATAATAATAGAACATTACTTTTTTTTAACCTACCTGTATATATATTTTAACGTGTATATATATGTATATAGTCATATGAATATATATTTACTCTTAATGGTCTTTCACACTCCTTCCACGCCAATGTTAGTACATTTCCTATAAATTCAAACTTCCTCATCCCAAACACTATAGCGTAATTAGTATAAAAGCATGTAGCTCGAATAGGTATTTAAACGCGGCGGCATAAAACATAAATGAATGATTAAATATGCTGTTCCTACCTTGGGAGCTGCGAGAAAGCGCATCACGGTCTTCTTGATGACGCCCGGGTCGTTGGGCAGATGCAGAGCGCTAGTCAGTTCCTCCGCCGTGTTTCCTCTGGCTCCCACAGCAATCAGCGCTGCACCTAGCCTAGCGCTCAGTGGGCTCACCACGAAACTGTCGGGTACAGTCTTGCGTAGCACCTGGAAAAACAAGTTCAATCCTTTAGGCTCATTGGTGATATTGTACATTTTGGTTTTATAGTGCTAACTTTGTAAATTAGAGGTTCAATTAACAGTAGGCCTAGCTCCTTACATGTTTTTATCGTTACTACAGTCTCAACAGTAGTTATGTAAGAAGTAGACCCAGCTTCCTCCATGTTATTATCATTACTACAGTCTTACTAGTAGTTCTGTGAACAGTAGACCTCACTTCCTCCATGTTATTATCATTACTACAGTCTTACTAGTAGTTCTGTGAATAGTGGACCTCACTTCCTCCATGTTATCATTACTATAGTCTTACTAGTAGTTATGTGAACAGTAGACCTCACTCCCTCCATGTTCTTACCGTTACTACAGTTTTACCAGTAGTTCTGTGAATAGTGGCTGGATGTGATGTGGTGGGTTCTTTCCCCCCTCATAAATAATTGAGTACGCTCCTTCTAAAAGTCCAACTTCCTTACCTTTACCATAGTATGAAAGCTCTAAAGAGGTTATACCAAGACTCTTAACCATCGTACTGATTTTACAGGTAATAAGTCAGAAGTGTCCAAATTCCAGCTGAATTATTCTAGTATATTGTAAGTAACATCATACTAGTTTCTCGAAGAGCACTGATTAAATATCCTTAGAGTCTGAATAGTAACTTTGGATCGTTGTGACAAAAATATCTATCAAAATGTAATGATTAAAAATTCAGTTTCATGTTTTATTTGATTAAATTGATTCCTACATTGCGCCTTGGAGTAATTTTGTTTTCAAATACTTGAATTGAAAGACAACAAATTCGAGCAAAAATTCACATTTATGAAGAATCCCGCTATCCATCCGCATAAATCAGGATATTAAACATATTTTTCACATATTTTGGTTAATTTTTATGTGTATACAACTTTAAAATTCACACTTTTTAAGAATTTACGAGTTTTGTGTCCTTTTTTGATTTTGTACTTACAAGTGTGTGTCGAACTCCAAGATAAATATAAAATGATCAGTTACTTGTCGTGAAAAACCAATAGTACGCCTACGTTATCAAAACAACGAGCCTAGTATTTATTTTTTGACTTTATTTACTATATTTGCCGAATTTAAGGTTAGTTTGATTTTTCTTACACCTAATAAAACGTAATATAGTAACCAAGAAATCCCTTTAAAAACAATAATAATTATAATAAAAGTGTAAATTTAATAGCTAGTTTACCTCCTGATTGCCAAACGCTTCCTTCATCTCTGACAAGACGTGTATTAACCACAACTTGTGAATGTGAGGAATGCCAGGCCTCCACCGTGGTTCGGATCCCACGTTAAACTGTAGGTCCTCCATTTCATCTCACAATCACCCTACCATTACACATTAGCGTAAGTGTGTATAACCCGAACGGGTAGTAAGACGCGGTGCTAATAATAATAATAGTTTACCTCACTTCATTCATTCATTCATTCTGTCCACACATACGTAGATCAACAGATTTTAATTCATTTCTACGCATAAAGTCTTAGTTTTTAAGCTAAATGGTACATAACACTGTTAACAAGTAAAGTACAGTTAATGGTAAGGATATTTTATTGCAATAATATTATTGTTAGGGGTTTGAAATATCGTTGCGAGGTTACTTTGCTAGAGAAACAATAATTATGTTTTAAAGCTCTAATGTGACATTAGTTTTAAACACAATATCTCTGTTATTTTCCTCCGAACTAAAACAGTGAAATAAATAATCTATATAAATGAAACGTTCCTAGGTTTGCCATAAACTAAATTTATTGCGGGAGTGTAGAGAACACGATAAAAGTGCAGTTTTAGCAAAACGTTTTTGTGGAATGCCAAAATGTATCAAATATTGTTCCAGTAGGAACATAGAGTTTCATTTTATTCACATGGTGATATCAACACTTCTTGAATATCTGTCGAGGGTGTCCTGGAATTTAATGACAACTTTTTCTCTTCATTTATAAAATTTCGTCATATAATGCCGCTATGCTCATGATATATATTCAACAACCGCTGATATCACCACATGTGAAGAAAAAAACCATTATTACACTAGAGAATTTTTTTTTTGTAATAAAAGCCTCTAAAAATACTTACCTTTTCTCGAGTTTCCTACACTCCCACCTTAGTAGGGGTTAAAAATATATATATTGGTGGCCAGCTTAGTTACATAGGATTGAATAATGAGAACGTATGTAAAGCTAAATTGTATTAATATTTTTTAAATACAAAGTTATTTAAACGAAACTCACAAAAATATAAAATTAAAAATTACCAGACAGAAACTGAAAATGAGATTCACAATAGATATACTATGGAAAAAAGCAACGCTATGCAATCAACTTTTATGAAAGGTGGATTTTGGGGGATGAATGAATATAATTATGTAGATGAGCCGTATCTAGAATATAATCGAATACATTGAAAAATGACAGTTGGGCATGGGAATCTAACCCGACAGCTTTGGCTTAGCGCGCCAATGTTTTTTCACTAAACTATCCAGGGACCCTCTCATGTTAAGGTTCAGTCTTCGATCATGCTTTAAGGCAGAGTATGTGATGGATTAATTGTACAGCGTTACCACCTTCTATCTTGATTCGCCTGAAACGTACAATATATTTGTATTATTGACAGCATAAAGCCACAACCGAGTGAGTCGCCGATGGCTGTGATAACGATGATATCTCTTATTATTATCAGCACCGCGTCTTACTACCCGTTCAGTTTATACGCACTTACGCTAATGTGTAATGTTAGGGTGATTGTGAGATTAAATGGAGGACTTACAGTTTAACGTGGGGTCCGAACCACGGTGAAAGCCTGGCATTCCACACATTCAAAAGTTGTGATTAATACACGTCTTGCCAGAGGGGAAGGAAGGGTTTGGCAATCAGATAAATCTGTGCTAGGACCGAGGGTAGGACCCCGGACCCCCAGCACAGAAGTCTGACACCTTACCCCTAGACCGCCAGGTCACCCGATGATATGTCTTAATAGCCAATGATATTCACACGTCCATCACAGATTCTGTCTTAAAATATGAGTGAAGAAGAACCTTTATCACGGGACTATATCTGGATAGCTCAATGGTAGATCATTGGCGCGCTAAGCTAAACGACCCGGGTTCTATTCCCTTGCCCAGGGGTCATTTTTCAATTTTTAAGAATATAACTATGCTAGTTCAGCTAATGTATAACGTTTTTAATTGTATAAATGTTAGCTTATGATGTAGTTTACAAAACTGTTCATGTATATAATATTCTGGAAAGCTACCTCGTAAAACTCTTGAGTAAACAGGTTCAAAGCCAGTCGGTCAATCAAAATATGACTGTGGCATAGTTGTATCAGAACTGTAACAAAGACATATTCACTAAGTTTACTCAGTTAGATAACAATGTTACATTAGGTAACTGATTTAACTATGGAACTATGAGCTACGCTATAGTGGAGCCAACAAAGCTAAGCTCGCTACCTTTCAGGAAAAACATGGCCAAGTGAGTTTGAAATGGGCACAGTTTAAAAAGTATTTTTTGTTTTACGAGCGTTGACATATTAAATACATCGTTTATTATTTCGTTCATTTAATTATAATAATAGTAAGTTAAAGGGTCTTGATCTCAATTGGGGTGCATTGTGATTAATAAAATAGAATGTTCATTTTAAAACTTATGTACCTTAAAATATACTCCTAATATTATTTCACTCTTCATCACATTATTACTTTATTTTATGGAAGACTGAATAAAACCTCTCTAAGGTGCAAAAACTAGTTGGGGCTGTACTATACCCTGGTTTTGGCACGAAGCCGTTCTGGTAGACCTTATTTCCTACCATAATCCTGCTGCAAAGTAATATTTCGGTAATACATAACTGAATTCCTACTACCTTTCTTGAAGGTAACGATCCAACCAAAATATTACTATACAGTAGAATTCTAGCACGAAATAAGTCCTTTAAGAAAGGACTTCATATCAAAATCAAGGTATACCTATCACAGTTATGATCTGTGGGATGTAACTGGTTCTTAATAATTCTATACAAATCATTTTAAATTAGTTTGATATACTTATATTTTACCTTTTTGTAATTTAAAGACACATACATTTGTAGACGACGATTTAAAGGGGATTTTAACTATTCATAAATTGTGTGTAATCACATCCATAAGCAATCAATAAATATATGTAGACAAACAGGACACTTACCCACAGCGATCCAAACTACACACGATACATTCCTTGTTGTCGGCTTCATTGTGGCAACCTATGCACTTAGTAGGTTCTAGAAAAATACAACGGTTTGAAAATATGAGGTAAATACACCAAAACTATCTATTGCAGGGGTTCGGTGAAATTTTTTGGGCCCCGATTGATTTAAAAACTTATCAAAGGTACAGCGTTCACCCATTCTTTCTCCATTTTTTCTATACATCTTATATTTATTAATTAAATTTAATCTCCTCAAATATTTATTTACCCTAAGGTACCTTTCTAGAAAGAAAATCTAATAAATAAAATTTAAATTTTCAAATTAAACTAATGTTCCTATAACATTACCGATTATGACCCATCCAGATTATTTTGGTCACTCTCTAATATTATTTGAAAATAATTGATATATTTGTTAGTTTAGAGTACACAAATATCGACTTTCAATGACAAGATAGTTCCATACGTGATCAGGTGAAAATATCCTCGAGATCAGCTGGTCGATCGCCGACCCTTAATATAGAATCTAACATATAATTAACTACTCTACGATTTCCCGGGATATTGTGAAACTTTGAGTTGGGCTTCTTTCAGGTGATGTGTTCGAATAATATATTATTATTATTATTAGCTTATTATTATTATTATTATTAGCTTATTATTATTATTATTATTATTATGATTTAACCGTTATTCAAACACAAAATAATCAACGCCAGTATAATTAAGGTGACGTGGACTGAATTGTTTTCCTTTATTTTACAGGTAATTGTAGGTACACTTTTCTCAGAAACTGTACAACATATCATGCCAACATAATTACCACTTAATAAGCTCTCCATTATTGTAGAAGTATGCTAGAACTACCCATGTATTTCTCATAGTTTGTCTATAAAAATATTTTTGAATTCAATCCAATGGAATTCAAATATATTTTATTGACACACTGTTAGTCACACCCAGATATAATTTGTGATAAAAGTGCAACATGTGGATTGAAGGCAAATGATTTAAATCCAGCTCTTCTTAAATCCTGTAAGTATGTCTGATGATTTAAATTATTATTAAATCCCATAACAATTTATTTTAAATTTTAAGTTATACTACAAACCTTATATTAGCAACGTAGGAAATTAGATAGCTAATGATTAGGGCATTTCTGTATTTTATTTGTCTATTAACTACATATAATATGATTTATATACAATATAAAATTGACGTAAGCGTTTGTTTCTTTGAATTTCAATAAATGCATTATTAAATTTTTTAAATTACCCTATTAAATTTTTTGTTTCTTTACATTTGTCTTTGTTTCTAAAAACTTTTTTAATTTAATATTTTTAAATTGTGTAGTAAAAATGTTGATATTTGTGAATATATACGAACTCATTTTGTTTATGTTTAGTAAATTTAATTGTGATAAAGATAAAATAAGTGTCCAAATGATATAATAATTATTAGGTACGGTATTTTGTAGCTTATTTGATATTAAACTTCAAGCCTTGAGTTGAAAACAGAGCTATATCCTTTTTACAAAATACGCCTTTAATAGCAAAGTAAATTGTTGGTAGTTCAGTACTTACCAAGAAACTATATCCCAAATGAAAGCATACTTGTTGGCATACCCACATATATAGGGAACATGTTAAAATACGATGCCCCGTTATGTTTAATCAAAATGAATGGTTGATAACGTAAAAAACCATTAGTGGATAAACACTTTAGATTAAAAATGAAACGTCTTCAATTTCATTGTCTTAGTGGTATATCTATATTGCAAAATAAAATGATGGTTATAATTATTATTAATGTTTATTATTCATACGGTAACTAAAAGTAAATGGTTTATTTTTACTATAATACATTTTATTATTTTTTAGTCTTAACTTCGCGGTCAACTAGCAATAACTTTTAATTTATTTTAATATCTTTAAATTAAGTTGAATAGGCACAGAAGCTAAAGCTATCTAAAATTTAATGTTTCTGTTCAATAAAATATTGATGACCCACCATGTCGCATATTAAAGAGTCAAATATAACGAAAAATAAATGTTATGGAACTCCGCACGGTTTTTCTCGCTCTATTGTTTAAAAATCGAGATATTTACTCAAAACTCGTAATATATGTGAAACGAAATAATTTACACTATTAAACCCAAGCATAAATAATTGCACTATATTTATGTAAAACTTTTTTGAATCCTCTTTTAAATTTTATAATTTTATTTTTAAAGAATTAATGTCCCCATTTGTATGTTTAGACCGATAAAAAAGATCAATATTGGGTCCACAAGGGTCAACTCTTCGTATTACAATTTCAACTTCCGGTTAAAAATTTTGACATTTTATTAGGTGTTGCACATCTTCATGTCATCGCATTATTATTAAATTCCTCATTTATAAATTTTGACATATAAAAAATGTAAATATTTGACTATTTAGACTAAAATGAAGATAGATCATTGTTGTACAAACATTTATCCAACAGGTTTAAGGAAAAATAACACAAAACTTTTGAAAGACTTACTTATATTTAATTACTATATGGCATTAGAGAATTATTGATTTAAAACTTAAGTAGTATCTCTTTGCAACTAAAGCTCACAAAATTGTATTGATTAATTTGCCAATATCTTAGAAACTGTTGGTCTTATAAAAATATATTTCATATAAACGTTTTTAATTTTAATAGTACTACAATTTTGCAATTATAAGTTATTTAGTATCTTAAATAGTTGTGGAGATACGGAAATTTCCGCTTCTGTAAAGTACCCTAAAATCATTTTCATAGGAAAATGAAAATAGCCAGTTTATTTATAATATTAATCAACGCCTAGATACGAATTTTAATCAAAATTGTTAGAGCCGATTTAGAGAAAATAGATTTTTTTTTATTTTCCCCTTTATTAAACTACTCTTAATTTTAAGTGTAAACAGACACACAGACAGACAACATTTCAAAGAGCACTTTTTAGGGTTCGGGGGTCATGAGACGTCGACATCCATCAACATTCAGCTTAAATTTTTTTTACGATCGCAATGTGCTCGAAAAGTTAAAAAATATAAATATTTGCGTATAGCTTGAAAGTTATTGGTTTTATAAAAATATGCTAAGAATAAAATATTTTTATTATAAATATATATACATATTTGTAATGATAAGTAATTTTATATCTCAAATAGTTTCGGAGATATGATAAAAAAAAATGAGAATTTACGCATCAGACCGGAGCCCTTAAAGTCTTTTTCCGAAATATTGCGAATGGCCATTTTGTTTGGAATATTTATAAATGTTCAGAAATGAAATTTAATCAAAATAGTTAGAGCCGATTTTGAGAAAATTGACTTTTTCTCTTTTTGTCTTTCAGTAAACTACACTTAATTTTAGGGTTAGATATCCAATTCTAATAACCCCTCGGGGCAGCCCTACGAAAACGATAGACACCAAGTTTTAGCCCGATCAGTAAAATAGTTTAGGCTCTAGTTGGGGTAATGACAGACAGACGGAAATTAAATAAACAACACTTTTTTTGGATTCGGCGGGTCCTGAAACGTCGAGATTCCTCAAAATCTCGAGTACGATTTTTTTGATGATCACAATACTTTCTTTACCTGTAAGATAGTGAGAAAATAAATATTCCTCTTACTATATCTACTGATTTCTAATCTTGGATCTTGCAGTTGAATTCGTTAATTAGCCAATTTGGTAAACACTGGTTTAGATTTTGTCAGTATTTCAACGATTATTCATCATCATCATCATGATCATCATGAACTGCTTCCAGCCACTTGCTCGGTCTGTTTGGTACTTAAGCCTCTTCATCGCCTCCTTTTCTTCCACCACCTCTCTCCCTCCACTTTGGCCCAGACCTCTCCTCCACACTCCTCCTTACTCACGTCATCCATCTGTCCCTTGGTCTTCCTCTTGGACTCCCAGCCCGCCCGCACCTCCATATCCAACATCCTCCTGGACACCCTTTCTCTACTCACATGACCACCTTAGTTGTGCCTTCTAGCTTGTCCTTGCTCTTCCTTTACTATTTCTATTACTTTCTCATGTATAATCCTGTCAAATTTTGTCCCACTGATCTTGCTTCTCAGAAATCTCATCTCACTCACCTGCATTCTGCTTCTATCCTGTTCATTACCCACGTTTCTGTAGCGTACGTCAATATTGGTAGGTGATAGTCATTGTAGATCACTCCCTCGCACTTGTCTGGCATATCCCTGCTCCAAATAAGGCTTCTAACAAACACTTCTGAACGCCTCTGCTTTCCCTCCTCTCTCACTTATTTCCCTTCTGTTCCTTCCTACCTCCTCTACAACACTGCCCAGCTATTTGAAACTTTGTACTATCTTCTATTGCTCCTCTTTCACTTATTTCCCTTCTGTTCCTTCCTATCCTCCTCTACAACACTTCCCAGCTATTTGAAACTTTGTACTATCTTCTATTGCTCCTCTTTCACTTGTTTCCCTTCTGTTCCTTCCACCCTCCTCTACAACACTTCCCAGCTATTTGAAACTTTGTACTATCTTCTATTGCTCCTCTTTCACTGTCACACCTGTAGTATACGTGTCCTTCTTCCTTGTCGTGATCACAATCTCACTCTTCCTTGCATTAAACCTCATTACATACCGCTCTACCACTTCTTCCCAAACCTCCAACTGCTCCTGTACTTCTTTCTCCTCACCACCCCACTCTATCAACGATTATTATCAAATACAGATTGTACAAAGGAAGTTATTGTAAAGTATGTGGTGTGGAGAAAATAAGAGAAAGAACTAAGTTAGCCACTGGTGGACTTATATACACGGTCAACTCTCGATAACTCGGACCTCGCTCGATATCTCAGATCTCGGATAATTCGGACAAAATTTTCCGAAAGTAAATTTGTACGTAGTGACACGCCAGCCGCACGCTGGCAGGCTAAAAATGTTATAGAAATAGTATAATGCAGGGGGCTGGCGGAGATCTTGTAACGCAGCGCTTACTACCCCTCCCATCTCGCCCCCACGTATACAGTACAGTATATAGATAACTTACAAGTACTGTAGGCCTATTGTAATCTCAACCTTTCCCATTCCAGTACCTAGCTATTTGTATATGTGTCTTATCTGATATTGTTTACCTCGTCACATTAAAGTATAATATTACTTTGGTTAAAGTATCTATCAGGTTTTTTTTCCTTAGGCACAACTTTATTTCCCTTCGATAAGACGGAATTTTCGTAACTCGGACAGACCCCCGCCCCCTTAAGTACAAGTTATCGAGAGTTCACTGTAATTATATACCTGTCAAGAAATAGAAAATATTTAAAATAAACATAATTAATTATTATGTATATTATATGGGTGGACGCCACTGTCATAAATAAATGATAGAATAAAAAGAAAATAGTATATCTAGTTCATCCTGCGTTCTTCTTGGCTGTTTGGCGAGAACTACCTTTCCCGGGACCTTTGAACTTCACATTCAGATTGTATTGAATACATCAATCACAGTCATTACCTTGGCAGTTACCAGATACTCTTGTTGTTCTCTCTTGCGGTGGAAATAATACCTACTACAAAGATACTTACACAAAGTGGCTAGTACACATCACACAAACGACATTGGAAAAAAGTTACAATACACTTAAAGAATAATAGCAAAAATTAATTTTAATTAATATAATTTCAATATCAATCAAAACATTAGTCACAAATCTTACCTATGATATGCCTTCATAATTTATCATCTAAAATTGTATTTAGAAATAAAAAAATAGTTAAAGAATATTAAACATTAAATATTACACATCTTAAATTTGATACAACCAAAAAGTAAGATATCACTATTGAATAAAGAATTAATGTTTTATCTGAAGTCTGAATGTACTATTGGAAAAACAACATAAATTATTTCTCTAAAGTGTGCTTAAAAACACTCCTCATGCATTGTTGAAATATTGAAAAACTTTTAGAATTAATATTGTTCAAATATTCTTCTATTAATATCATCTGGAAATGTCCTTGAATGCAATCCTTTCCAAACTTATGTAAAAATGTATAGATGAAAAAAATATTAGGGGATGAATAACTGTTTGGATCTCACCAATTTTGAAAACTTCCAGCGCACACAGAAAAAAAAAAGCATCAGGTATAATACAAATTCTGACCTGTATTTACTAAAACATTCCACAAATCATAATATTTAAAATGTCACATGTGGACTTAACCTTCTCTTGAAATAACTGGATATAGTTCAGCTGAGAAAATTATACTATGTTTATGGGTTTTAAAAACTTGGTTAGGATTGTTTCATAGTCACTTTCAATAATAAAAAAGCGTTAAAATTTTATTCAAAAAAGTGTTCGAGTTAAATATATTTGATAGTGATTTAAAGCTGTTATATTTAGGCATATTTTTTAAAAAAACCTCTTTTGAAAACTCCCAGTAAATAACAGGGCAAAAACCAATAATATAAATAATGGATTAAAACAATGGAAGAGAAATATTCACAAGAACAAACACAATAGCTTATGTATGCCACAATACATTAAAAAATAAAATATGTCGTATTTGAAATTACCGCGAGGAATACTATCTTTTATACAAAAAATTATGTTTCGTGGTGTAGTAGTCAGTGCACCTGGCTACGAGTTTAGTGGTCCCGGGTTCGATTCCCGGCTGGTACCTTGGCTACTTTTCCCTCAATGGCAATTATCCCAACGGTCACCAGGTTTGGTTAATTAAGCTTAAGTTAGGTTAAGACTTACACCTGCTCCACAACTTGATAATAACTATCATCACATCCTCTCATTTCGGGTAGGATGTGTAGACAACCTCCTGTTTTGTACCCTGGGCTTAAAAAGATCCTAAAATAAAAATTTGTATATTTTAGTTCACAAGTTAATCTTCATATACTAGATACTAGATAGCGTGCGTGGTGATACCTCAAAATAATTGATTTTTTTTATAATAAATCCAAGTCAATTAGTTCCGGAAGTAGACTCTTTGAAATATGAAGCCTCACCATCGAATGACAATTTATTCATATACATAATTTCTTTACATCCAAGATGGCTAGAACCGTCAAATAGAATCTTGCGAAGCATTATTGTGTTTAAACAGGTGGTAAAAGTAATTTGGAAATATGCAATATAAATAATAATATTTCTGGGTATCTTCTGAGTGTTTCGTTGGCACACACAATCGTAGAGGGGATGGTATTGATAAGTGACCTTGCTTTGCCCTTTTCCTGAACCAAAATATATGTTACACAACCGAGAACTGAACTCTGAGCCGAACACGGCCTCCCGAATCTGGTTACTGCCATATTTCTCACTGCTGTCCCAGTGAGCCAGGATCGACCAGGAGTTATACACAGGTAACAATTCAAACAATGAGTGGGCTGACTTAAAAATACTATGGGGAATAATGACTTACAAATGAGATGACATTTAAAATATATATATATATTATTCCAATAAAAAATAAAATAAAATTTGACCTGTATATTTCCCCAACTGGCAAGAAGTCATGCTAAACAACAAATATAATCCTTGGCATTTCATAACATTGTTGGATGAAATTAATTTGTTAGTATTTTTTGTGCTTAGTTCAAAAATGTTTTTAGAATTTATTTAATCACGTAAGGATTTTGGAGTAACATTCAAAGTTTATAGTATTACGTTCATCTACAGCACATTCATAGTAAATAACTACCCAACCTAAAGGTAGTATTGTATGATTTTCTCCTGTATTTTGACTCGGGAACATCCCCCTTACGGTTCCAACAATAGTCGGCAAGCATATTTGGAATCACTTTCCCCGCTACCGCTTTTTCATGTCACACACACACACACACACACACACACACACACATCAGTCTTTCCAGTATAAATTTAAAATATCCAGACACTTTACTTCTTCTAGAAACTCAATATTTTATTTCTACAAAATTATTAATATAACTATTGATCATTGATTTTTTTTCCAACAATAGTATTGTTTTTAACTGATTTTTGTTTGTTCAAAATTAGCTCTAGTAAATTATATTTTATCTGTAAGATTAGAAATTATATTTACTTGGAATTCCATAGATAGGATTGGGATGTGGTATCAGTGAAACATTAAGAATAATAATAACCCACAAAAGTCTCAATATTTTTTTATTGTAGTTTAAACTAGTACATTTCATTCATTGATACATTTTATTTCAATTGTTCATGTTTTATATGAAGTATTCCTTCAACTATAGTAGAGATTTACAGCACACCATTGTTGTAGGTATGGTAGTGCCATTATCAGTAACATTGCATCATCTAGAAAACGTTCCCGAGCACACCCAGTGGTCTAGAGTGTTGAGAGTCATCGTACCACTGTCAGAGATAGTCGAGCTAAAGGTATTTTTTATTAATTGATTTCTTTTGTCTCCTAGTTCCTAGGAGTGGCGCCCAATATATATAATCTTAATCATCTCGACGTTACCTTTTATTGTTGTGTAATATTTGGGAGAATAGTTATTTTTATTAGATGTTGGTACTCGATAGGGTACAGGAGGAGAAAGGTAAATTTATAATGAACCGTACAGAAATATGATTTCAAATAAAATATTTAAAAACATACAGTTGATACCAAACCTTGGTCTACCAGTGTCCTGCCCTTCTGATTATTTTATTTTTATTATGTTGTTATAATAATATGGTGAGTTAATATTGTAGATAATAAATTAACAACAGATGTTTTAATTCATTTTAATCTATTACAATTCATTACACTTAATTAAATAAATCATTATATATACTTATTATGTGAGCTAGTTTTCAGCTCCAGTAATATAAGAACTAACTCCGCATTAACATTTCGTGGTGACGTGTGATATTAATTAAATTAACACAAGATACTTGTTACACAGGTAGTGACGCACCCGGGGTTGGGGAAAGAAGGAATAGGGCGGCTTCCACCCCTCCCGCCCTTTAGACCTCAAATTAATTTTCAAAAATCTACCAGATTAGGACCATACCAAATGGCTTGGAGCGTGTAATTTTTAAAAAAAAATTCTTATGCAAACAAATAGCTTCTATAGCATCCATTTTTTTTAATCCGTGCGGGGGAGGGCGGAGACTTTAAATATCTGTTAGCGGAAGCTAATTTATTAATTAATTCCGGACAAAGACTACTCCAAAAAGTCTCCAAATTTTTAAAAATTTCTAAGGGAAGACCCCTTTTCTGAATAGCTTCTAGCTGGATCACTTTTTTTTTGCAAGATTTTCCTGGAAAGGATCCTTGGACTCTCCTTTGAGTTGGAGGTGAAAACTCTTTATTTTTCTAATTGCCCCCTCCCCCTACACAAATAGGGTTCCGTCACTACTGATTCTTCTCTTCGAGTAAAACACTAAGCGTCCCGGCTTTAAGGTAAGCCTACCATTACTCACGTTAAAAGTGTCCCGAAAGTTACAACTTGAAAAAATTACCTGAAAAAACCTTTGATTCTTTGTATCTAAACTAAGTCAACTTACATTATTGAAATGGCTGCCTTTAGTTACTATAAAAAGAAATTAAATAGCATCTAGAAGTATTTAATAGTAATACATTGTCTTCTCCTCCAGTGAGTTTTGGAGCTGTGCCCCTAAACACCCCCTCCCTTCCGAAACTTAACTCTGGGCACAGTTGTTTGACCCCCCTCCCCCCAGGAAAATTTCTGTGCGCGCCACTGTACACAGGTTGTGGAATAGTTATACAGGATAGTTAAATAATAAGGTCGGTCACAGGCGTCGGAACTGGGGGATGGGAGCCATGGGTACATTCTCCTCTTCTGATTTCTTGATGAGGGGGGGAGTGTTAGGGGGGACGGGTTTTAGGAAAATGTGTGCAATGATTTAATTAATCATGATTCTCACGACCGGTAACATTAAAAAAGATTGATTAGACTCTGTCTTTATTTGCAAGGCTTAATATTTCTTAATATACACATGAGTCCAACGATTCCCTAATATACCCTATTGTCTCTTAGCTATGCAGGAGAAAGGAAAGTAAGTGTACGATATGTATAAGAAAACCTTTAATTCAAACAAGTTCCGATGTTTTTTCAAACAAATTATTAATATATATATACATATATATTGAAACAATCAATTAAAAATATAAATAAAGATCATAGTGAAATAATGATGAATGTACAGCTATTATTATTATTATTATTATTATTATTATTATTATGTCAGTGAAATTTTAATTTTATTAGTTACTAAATATCTCTTTTCTAAGGCTGGAAACGATAAACTTTCTTTACTTTGTTTTTTCATTCATTCACCCTTTTTTTAAAACTTTCTTTACTTTATTTTTACTTTCCTTCGGCTCATTCCATGCCAAATCAACCTATGCATAAAACCTTAATGTCATGGATTTGGTTGATTTCTGATATATTTGTACCTTAACATAAGATGCTTTTTTTTTCGCATTTTTTCGTTGACCGGTTTTTAAGTTATTACATTTTTTAA
Source organism: Timema bartmani (assembly GCA_902151455.1). NCBI lineage: Eukaryota > Metazoa > Arthropoda > Insecta > Phasmatodea > Timematidae > Timema > Timema bartmani. The sequence continues at coordinate 3,923 of CABFWB010000151.1, read as the reverse complement.
ATTGCCTAAATCCCCCAAAATTTGCTAGTCGCCATGAACTTAAATGCCATTTACTAGAAATAAAGACCTGGAACCGGTGTCGTTTTATAGCTTATGTAGAGGGCTTTCATTTGATATACAGTATCACATATTTTTATATTTTAAAAAAATTCACCGAGATTTCAAAAAAACGAAATTTTCTAAAACTAAAAAAAAAAAAAAA
>CABFWB010000150.1:435225-456603 GCA_902151455.1 Timema bartmani | reverse complement strand
GATAAATCTGTGCCGGGACCAAGGATTGAACCCCGGACCTCCAGCACAGAAGTCCAACACCTTACCCCTAGACCACCAGCTCACCAAAATCGAGTAGAAAGTATTTAACAATAAACGCACGCACTGGGTGGATTTTACTTTTCCAAGGAAAACTTTTGTGTAGAAATTGGCAGAATGTATTTGTGACAATGCTTCCCTTTCTCCCCCCACCATCATTTTACCATAAACTTAAAAGTTATTAAAATCAAACTGTGTTCCTGTGTCCTGCATTATCATTTCCCTATTTGCGGCGAAAGTTTCCAACCCAACCACAAAGCGCCCTTCAGCACACTCCAAGCATTTAATTTTTTTTAAAACTACCCTTAGCCCTTCTCTTTTCTCCACGCCAATTATTTTCTTTGTTAAGCAAAGGTAATTTAAAGTCGCTCTTTAAAAAAAAATACCTCGTTTGTCTAATCCACCCCCTCGAAAAAAAGTTGTAGAGGGAGGCCCCAGAAAGGGGTGGCCAAACGGTGGCGTTACCAGGGGTCAAAATACCAAGGTTTTGTTATAAATGTTAAGTTTTTTAATTACATGTTATATTTTACATTTAAAATAACGTAAACTTAAGTTTTCTAACACTGTTTTATAGCTTTTAATAATTTCTTTATACCCAATCCGAAACAATATTTTAAACGTAAATAAGAATATTCTGAAAATTGAAAAATGACACCTGGACACGGGAATCGAACCCGGGACCTCTGGCTTAGTACGCCAATGCTCTACCACTGAGCATTGGCGTACTAAGCCAGAGGTCCCGGGTTCGATTCCCGTGTCCAGGTGTCATTTTTCAATTTTCAGAATATGATATCTAGTGGAGTAATTCCCTACTAATAAGCATAAATAATAGCTCTGTCTATTAATTCTTAGTAAATAAGAATATTTATTCTCCGTTTTGGAATGTTATTTATGATGTGTTCTATAGTGTATACAATGATACGTTTTAACACAGGCATCGTATTTACTTGGAAAAGAGAAAATACTTGTCATTTTTTTATATAGATAATAAATTATTTTATTATTATTTTATCGTGTTTCGAAATATTCAAAATAATATATTTTTATCCAATGCGTGGGCGCATCATTGTAAATAACTTGTTTCCGTCACGTTCAATCACATGGTTTTAATTAGTCGGTCGCCATATTGAAGCTATGTTCGTTAGACCTTTTGTGAAAGTGATGTGAATAATAATTTTTTTTAAGTAGAATAAAACAATAAATAAGCTTTGTGTCCGACCTAAAATAGATATATAAATAATATTGGCCTAAATTACTGTGATTAACTATTAAATTCATACATTACCATACGTTTTCATTACAGTTTTCCAAAGTGACAGATGTCAGCTCTTGGCGTAGGGATATATTAGGGATTATTTCTAGTAACTTTTTGAGCTGTCATCCAAGTAAACTTAGGTCGTGAATGTATTATACACACACCTTGGTACAGTACAATTTTAATAGGAAGAATCTTATCGGACAGCCAGAAAAGTTACTAAATCTACTTTCTTTCACGTATTCATACGTCAAGTCATGCGATCTGAAGCTATAACTTTTATTTAAAAGTATTTAAAGTACATTTTCAGAACCTACAGATTATATCAGTAAACGACTTATAAACATACTTAAATATATAACCGACCCCCCCTCCTCCTCTCCGTTAACTTAAATCAGTGTGAAAGGGGATACCCACATTTCACCAATGATATTTCGAGCATGCCGGGAATCGAACCGTGACCCTTAGCTCAGGAAGCAGACACGCTACCAACTGAGCTGTAACTTTTGAAATATATTATCAATACCTATCAAAATTACACTAATAAAATACCGTAGTTAATTGTAATAAATTTTTGCCACAAAAAGCGGTATTTTCCTGAAAAATATTACTGTAGGTTATCGAATATTCAGCCAAATTCCTGCAGTTTGGACACTCCTGGGCAATTTCACCTAGCCTGGCACGCACCCCTCGCTAGCCAAAACAAAAGTTTAAGTTGCGTTTCATTAAACACTATTTCAAAGAGTAAACGCCGCTAAAAGTAAGAGGTTTAAGTGGAGAAATTCTCCCATCTCAAGTTGACAAAAATAGGCTTTCGAATTTTCCGACGATTAAAATCATTTGGTATTTATGGTTGTAAACTAAAGTAGGTTTAACGCTTATAAAATAAGAATGCAAATACTTGAGTATAATTCCTTAGTAATGTAAAGCTCATAGGCAACATCACAGATATGTTACAACTATTTGTACATTCAAATTTACATAGGAAGAGCCCTTTAGAGAATACAAACAATGATGGCATTCACGAGGCCTACATTTGTTACTGTATAGGAATTGACAATATCAATCAAAAGTGGTAACTACAGGTCAGCTGACTTGACGCATGGACACGTGAAAGTAGATCTAGTAACTTTTATATCGGGTAAGGTTCTTTTTGCCACACAACTAAACACAAATTTCCTATCTTAATCCGTCACTTTTGATGTATATTATCAATACCTGTAAAACAACACTAATTAGATAGGCATATTAGTGTGCTATCAATGTTTACCGCAAAAAAGTGTGTATTTTTAAAATTATAACTATTATTTCCACATAATCTTATTTAAGTGTCATGTAGACTAGTTCTAAGGTCAAGAAAAACAAAACTTTTAGGTGCTTCTGTATTTTGACTTTCCTCTTTTTATTTTAGCACCGCGTCTTACTACCCGTTGGGGTTATACTCTTATATAGACTACTAATTACTCTAATGGTTTTATGGATTAAGAAGGTTACCTTTAGAGATGTACCCGCATTTGCGTGGAGGCATGTGTAAAACAATTTTGGAAAGAAAAAATCACCCTCAGTAGACCTACACCCGACCGAGATTCAAACCTCGATCTCCCAGTCATCGGCAGTCTTAGCTTACCGCGAGAGTGGTGCTTTAGACCATGCGGCCACCGAAGCGGGTCGACTTTCCTCTTCGCGGGCTATGGCAACTGATAATTTTGTGTATAGTAAAATTCATTTTAATGAGATATTTGTAAAATTTATAGATTTCTGGCTCGCCTGGTTCTGCTATGTAGGCCTACTGTAATCGGCAGACGCTTGAAAATTCTTATATGCTGAACTTTACCCACATAAAATTATTGCAAGCTATCGGTTGTTGATATTTTTGATTAAAATCTGTCATTTCCACAAATTGATCCTTAACGGGCGGTATTAACTGTTTTCTTTTCCTTGTTCCTTACCGTTTGCTTTGGCGTTGATATTTCTCCTGCCTTACCCTAATAGAAAATAAATCCACAATAACAGTAATACCTACTAGTGCTTTTAAGTACTGTGGCAGAAATGCCAACTTAAACGCTGTTTAGAGAAATCAACTCCCGCTAAATCTTAAATGTGAGTAGAAATACCGCTATCATATTCGACTAGGTGTGTGCGGTCCTCTAGTTTTCAGATTTAAACTATGCACACAGCGCCACGAGAAAAGCCTATATACACCTCATGTTAATTTATGACTAAGTACCCGGAAGTTACTTACTACTTAGAACAAGTTGGCGTGTTTATTTTGGGATTTAGCACACACTTTAACGAACAAGATTAGAGCAGCGTACTTATTTAAGTCAGTCGCATGACTTAAAAACTAACAATCAACAGGGTGGACCCAATGAATCGATACCTATATTTAAAATTTTAAATTATCGCAGGAAAATATATCCATACCATCTTTTAACATTTTTAAATTTTCAAAATGTTTAGAGCAGCGGTTTTCCAACTTTTTGAATGGCGTACCACCCCCAACAATTTCCGTTATTTGAAGTACCACCAAGATAAAGCTGAATATTTTCTATTTTGGTATATTTTTAATGTTACCCTGGGAAAAATAAATCACAGACTGTGTGGTTAAACCGGCTGTTTGAGCTTGAATCAGTACTGCCATTCCTCAAACCACTGTTTAAATCCGTTTTACTTTTGGCCTGACTTGGTCGTTATATATTTATAAGATTTGATGAGGCCCTATCATTTTCCGACTTAAATTTGCTATGAGAAATTTTGTTTGGCTTCCCATTCTGTCCATAGGTCGCTGAAGGCAAGTAAAAATATGGCACTAAGAGATATTTTTTATTATTTAGCACCGCGTCTTACTACCCTTTTGGGTTATACGCTTAAGTACTAATTACACTAATGGATTAAAGGAATGTTGAATTTAGAGGAAGTGAACCCGCATTTGCGTGGAGGGAGAGTGGAAAACCGTTCAGGGAAAACCACCCCCAGTTCACCCGAGCGAGATTCGAACCTAGATCTCCCCGTCCTCGGCAGTCTAGCCTAACACGAAACTAGCGCGTTAGTCAACTAAGCCACCGAGGCGAGTCACTAAGAGATACTAAAAAGAGTAGTGTATAAATTTAAATCAGCGTCACTCTTTCATCCCCAACTAGTAAGAAGAGAGTGGAAAAGACAAATTTTCAAAAATACAACTTTTATTTGCTGTCAACATTGATATCATTTTATGGTATCATTGGCATCATTTTATCGGTATGATTAACAAAACAACAAAAGTGACAGCTAAAAATCACGTGACTTAACGTATGAGCACATGAAAGTAGTTTGTGACTTTTTATGTAACTGTCATATATTGACTGCCTTTTACACAGTGTTCTTAATATAGCTTCAGTACCTGCCTATTTATACCCCGATTTTCTAATGAAGATCTAAAAGTTAGAAAAAGTTACCACATCCCAATTTTCATGGAAAGGACAGTTAAAAAAAACACCTTTTTTGTGGTCAATATTGATAACCTATCTAGTTACTAACCATATATTAATAGTGTTATTTTTTAGGTATTGATAATATCCATTTAGTGACATCTGAAGATCACATAACTATTACTTTTGATAAATATTATCAAGAGGGGTCTAACTATGAAATAACAATAAAAACATAACGTTCTCAATGTTTTTGGCCAAAATGTTGGTAATTTTTAAAAGGTAGGCTACTCCAAATGTCCAATTGTATTAAAATCAAGGTATACTGTGGTCATCCACGCAGTATTAATAGGGTAAAAATACGCTGACATAAAATTATACACATAAATAAAAAGCATTAGCTCCCTAAATAGGTTGCTCACAAAGAAATAATTAAATCAGCCCCACATGGACCTCGAGCCCTCTGCATGGTCAATGTGCTACTGAATGAGTAATACAATGCTGTGCGGCCCACTTCCGTGTCCGACGTCATCCAAAGCAGGAAAGCCAACTAGTGCATAATACTTTCTGCTCGTAAGGCCAACGCCCAGCCGCACGGATTTAAATGTAGAACTAAAAGTCCAATTTTCAACTTCCATCCCCTTACAAATTAAATTATTGTTCTTTTTCGTGTTTTTCTCTCAACAAAGCCAAGATCATAGTGAAGATAAGTCATAAAATTCCTTACCATAACAAACCAAACTATATTTTATAGACCACTTAAACGAGGGATTCCCGCTTAGGCGGTAGCGTGTTCTAAGGAAGTGGTTTCCAGCTCTTTATAGCCTAGCGCCCACTTTTGAGGATTAGAATATGCCCCCCCTCCAACCCAAAAGGTTAAGTGTAGGCCTTAATGAGCGTGCCGAAATCAAGGAAGTGAACCCACATTTTCGTGGATGGAGAGTGGAAAATCGTTTAGGAAAACCACCAGTTCACCCGAGCGAGATTCTAACCCCGATCTCCCCATCCTCGGCAGTCTAGCTCAACACGAAACGCATGCGTTAGTTAACTACGCCACCGAGGCGAGTTACGTAAAAAAAAACTTATGCTAAATGTTTATTAAAATAAGTAATTAAACGTTTTGTCAAAATATGGAACGTAAATATTAACATAAATTTAAGACTTATTATGCTAAAAATTTTGTTTGTTATTATTACTACCGTAACATAAAATTATTGGTGTAATCTCAATAAAAACCTAAACGCGCTCTTTACACTCCCTTAGATTTATCTTGTGCTCCCCGCTCCCCCAAACAAAAAACGTCCCCGGAGAAGGTCTATATTACCCAGGTCGTGGAACACCGGAAGACGTCTCTCTCGCAATAGACTATTGACGGGGATATCGGGGTTGGAATCCCAGTCGGGTGTAAAGAGGGTCACTTTTCCTAAATGGTTTACCACTCTGCCTTCACACAAATATGGGTGCACTTCCTCTAAACTCAAACTTCTTCATTTCTAACACATTAGTGTACAATTAGTATGCTACATAATGTATAAAGGCTAAACGGATAGTAAGGCGCGGTGCTAAAAAAAAAAGGTTCAATTTGCTGTCGGAGACTTGATCCACTGTGGCAAACCCCTTACCCCAACCAAAATTAATTCTAAAAATGTGTGTAAGGTCCTTATCTCAAGGAGAAAGACGCCAGAGAATTACGTTAACCTTAGCGCGAACATGTTTAGACACGACCTTGAAACCTGCAGGTGAGGAGAAAATACGTTGGAACGATGAGCGCGCCAAGGAAATGCACAACTAAAATTAATATAGTAGGATCACATGAAGAACGTAGGTTTGGAACTAAGAACATAAAAAAAGTACTTGGCCCTACTCTCCACATTTAACTAAGTTTATATTATTATTTAATTATTGGCTAGACATTCCTGTATGATACTAGTGTTATTTTTAGAGGTAATGATACTACAGATCAGCATACAGCTGCAGCTCACATAAATTGACGTATGAATACATGAAAATAGATATAATTATGTATGATTAGCTCCGCAACTTACTACCCGTTCGGTTTGTACGCACTTACGCTAATGTGTAATGGTAGGGTGATTGTGAGATGAAATGGAGGACCTATAGTTTAACGTGGGATCCGAACCACGGTAGAGGCCTGGCATTCCACACATTCACAAATCTTGTCAGAGGTGTGAAGGAAGGGTTTGGCAATCAGGTAAATCTGTGCCGGGACCGAGGATTGAACCCCGAACCCCTAGCACAGAAGTCTGACACCTTACCCCTAGACCCCCAGGTCACCCTCAGAAGCTAGTTACTATAGTTGATACAACAATTTTAATATATTCATTCAACATGTAATCTGCAGTTGTCAATTTTGAGAGATGTTATCAATAAAATAACACAAATAATATAGTAAAATGTTATCAATGATGACATCAAAGAAATATGTTTGAGATTTCTCTACCGTTCTTCCAACCAAAATCAGGGTATAAGAAACCGTTAGAGGCGACATCGACAGACCGGCTTTTGCAAAATTTAAATATTTAAGGAAAGATTGACCACACGAAACCACGAGAATGACAGCGCTGTTTCCCAATAAGTAGCCATGCAGTTCCCTCATAGTTAACAATAATATTGCGCATCACTCGTAGCTCAACTTATGGAAAGATTAGCCAGTACTAATGTAGCGTTAGTCCAGGGAACGCCCGAATGTACTAATCGTGCATCCTTTTCCGTGGAGCCTCTTTTCTATGTCCCGATGATGTGAGAAGATGGTGATAGTGAGTATGAGGGCGTGGAACAAGTGGAAACACAAACTACAGTAACCCCATGGCTTCTTTGGTGCTGACTGACAGTTCACAGCTGACTTCTGACAGTCAACATTTAGGTATATACCTAAATTTTGACTGTCTGAAGTGACAGCTGCTAAACACATGTTTTTTGCAGATCATATGGTTCGGCATAGGGATACATAATTTGGTCCGGTAGCTTTTCAAACCCGTCAGCTGTCAGTCAGCACCAAAGAAGCCATGGGGCTACTGTAGCTTAAGCCCAATTAACCAAACCCTGGTGACCGTTGGGGTAATTCCCCTTTCAGGAGAAAAATACCCGCCGGGAATCGAACCCGGGACCCCTTAGGCTCATAGCCAAAAGTGCACTGACCACTACACACACAGGACCGGTTCCCTGAGAGATATTATTTGGTGTAGTAACTTCTTATGAATACTGGATTGTTAAAACTCTTTCCTAACGCGATCCCACTATAGTCAGAGCATATGGCGAGAGGAACGAAGCCCCCGACGAAGACCGGCTGTGGCGAGAAAGAAGCAACTGTTATAAGTTTGGGAAGACCATGTCAACGACCCGACCCACGCTCTCTCTACCATATAAGGTCAAGCGTGTTCCACTTTAGGCCCCCCTACCCCCCTTTCCAACGATTCTAAAACCATCGCTTTCAAGAGCATGTTCTTTTAAAACTACTCTTGTGACGATCTTATATGTACACTAGTCCAAGGAGTCTGGCCAAACAAAAGGCGATCGAAAAAAGCAATACTTTCTCTTAGAAAAGATGGCGCAGGCATATAGGGTGTTTGCGGCCGAAATATATTTGATCGTTGGGTGTTGCGTCCATCCCTTGCATGCCCGATATATGGTAGGAAGCCCAGTTTAGAAGCCCCTGTGTTTCGTACCAGAATCCAAATGTAGCTATAGTAATATTTTGGTAGGAAAAAAGTCCTTGCAAGATATTCAAAACCCCGACCTACCTTCACGGGCATGCCAGACTCGATGGGCCTGACATCCAGTCCACGTGTCCATCAATATGGGTCATATAGTTTTTTTGCCCATTAAACTTTAGGCTTACAGCCTGGTTTTTTTTATCAATGAATTCCAGCCAGCTTAAGTTCTCCGTGTTTATCTAATCATGCAATTTGACTTGACCGATTTCGTTAAATCACTGGCCAGGGATTTGATTGTCGAGCTTTTGCTCTTGTTTTGGACTAAATACAACAGTTACAACAATAGCATACATATATATATATATATATACAGAGAAAGAGACAATGGCAAAGAACTATACATGCCTACCAATTACTAGATACAATTTAAAAAATAAAATGTTAATTATTATGCTTCAATAAATGTTGCTAATTAAAAATTGTTATGAAAATATTGAATACATTTTCACAGAACGTTCAATCAAATATGAATGTGTTTTATAAAAAATCAATGAACAGGAAAATGTACTCACAGTAAAAAAAGTAACATGTAGTTTTTTGACAAAATAAAACACTCATTATAAAGAAATGATCCAGGAGTTCTGTTTTCAATACAAATTGTATAGCTTTATTTTTAAACATAGTTATATTGATCAATGTGTAAGTTAATTTTGCTTCCACCCATATCCACAAATATGTATAAAAACTCTAAAAATTTAATATTTAATTAATAGCTCCTTACATCAAACTTTCTTGTATTTAATTTTTTATTTTTAATCAACTATTTATAATATAGGTTGTGAGTTAGGTATATTAGGCTACTTTATGAACGGAATAAACTTTCAAAACGCACTAACACAATATGCCTAAGACTCGCTTCGGTAGTTGTAGGGTCTAAGACAAGGATCGGCAACTGTTTGGTAACGATTGACTAGTCGATCCCATAATAAAACTATTTCATCAAAAAAGAATCGATCTTTGTAGATATATATCTTCTAAGCTCTCCTATATATTAAATACTTTTTTTCTCAAATAATATTTGAGTGTGACCAATATAATCTTGACCAGTCATAATCGGTAGGCCCTAATGTTATGAGAAAATTTTAATATGAAAATGTATGTTTAATGTAGGCCTATTCATTTTTTTTTCTTTTATAAAGTTGGGGACATAAGTACTTGTGGAATAAACTATGGGACATATGATAAGTTTATAAGTCGATCTGGGCTCAAAATGGTTGCCGACTCTGTTGTAAATGGCATCACTCTCACAATAGACTGTGCGCTGCATGACAGAAAAATTGAGATTCGAAAGCTGATTGAGAGGTGTTTTTCCTAAATGATTTCTCACTCTTTTTTCACACAAATCTGGGTACATTTCTAATTATTATAGCTTAATTTTAGTTTTTGTATCTAGGACTATTTGAGGTAGGCCTACAAATTTAACATGCACTTTATGAACCGAATGATTATATCAGCACATGAGAATTTCTATGAGCGAGAGTGAAAGGGCCTACCAAATTTACCAGGAAAGGTATTTTCACATACCTAACAGGATTATTTTACATGCAACAATACACATGGGACCGGCGGCTTTACTTCCCCTCCAAAGAAAATTCTGCTACGGATTTTTGTCGATCAAGAAAAATCAAGTCAACCCCGGCTGGGTTTGTATTTATTTACACCCAACTATAAAGTACGGGGTTTACTTGAGATAGGAATAAATTTACTTTATAAAAAATTGGAGCATGCAAGTAATGTAATCTAACCATATCCTAATTTTATAAATTTTGTGAATAAATGGGCCTACTTTATGTTAGGCAGCATAAGCATTAAAAATATGGTAAGCTTAGGTCTAAGCTTAAAGAAAAAATAGTGTTGTAAATGGTAGTGAAAGAAGTAAATTTCCAACCTACAGGCATAGGTACCTACAGTAGCCCCATGGCTTCTTTGGTGCTGACTGACAGTTCACAGCTTACTTCTGACAGTAAAAATTTAGGTATATTCCTAAATTTTGACTGTCAGAAGTGACAGCTGCTAAACACATGTTTTTTGCAGATCATATGGTTCGGCGTAGGGATACATAATTTGGTCTGGTAGCTTTTCAAAGCCGTCAGCTGTCAGTCAGCACCAAAGAAGCCATGGGGCTACTGTACCTACCTTTTAAGTTATTAAGATACTGTGCATCACATTTCATACAAATTAAAAATATGTTGCTTTTTTTTTTTTTAATCTAATCATTTTTGTTAGTGACAGAAGTTAAATTCCCAGCCCATCAGCATAGAAACTCTACTACTTACCGTGTCCAAATTGAAGAGAGAGGACACTTTTTTCATAAAACCATCTGGTTGACGCCGTTTCCTTCTGCTCGTCATTTTGCTATTTTTTAAATGTTTTTAACCTCTATGGCTATATTGACCCCAAGCACTTCACAACAAGAACAGCCACCACGCAAAGACGAACACCACGCACAGCCGAATGGGAATTGTTTCACCAATAAATCACTGCCTTAATCCTCATGTTGATACAACATAGCATTTCTTCGATACACAACCGTTATCACAATTTAAAATTCTAATTCACAGTAGGTAGGCTTTGAAACACTTCTAGAATGTAAAAAAAAAAAATTAATATAAAATTAGATCCATATCCAGGAAAATAATAAATAATTTGGCATACAAAATTTTCTTTTGGAATAATGACAAACTGTATGGAATTTCTAACATGTGAATCATGTTAAGAGTAGACTAATTGTTACCTACACAACTAGGCGATATAATTGTACTGATCATAGACCTTTACGGTATGGTAGGGTTTTTTTAGGGCTGATAATGTAACAATTGTGTCTGGGTTCCTTTGAAAGTTGTCCTAGATGGCAATTGAAAAGTTCAATTAGGATGATCTGTTTGATTATTGACCTTTAGTAAATTTTTAATTTGAATATTGTAAAGCTAAAAAACAGAAAAGAAGATAGTTTTTTTAATAGGATAAGCAGAGTTTACCTTAAAATAGGTAGGGCCTATGCACTTTATCATCATTTTTATTAATATTTTTTATAAGCACTTCGAAAGTGTAAAGTCATTAGGGCATGCCTACTATAGCCTACATCCAAGATAATTGTAATTTATGAATTTTAAGGTAGAATTTGGGCCAATAAGTGTGCTAACTAAATTAAGCCCCCTTTTGAGGTAACTCTTAAGCCAATAAGCTTAACACACATCATACCAAAATTAATTGCATAGGCCATAGCTTGCAATTTCTAATATTATTGAAAAAATAAAACACTAAAAAAAAGTAGGCCCCTAATGAATATAATGACAATTTAGTCTTAAAAAAAGTAATTGAAGAAAAATTAATAACTAGAGAAATGTTAAATCAATATTCTAAAATTGCATGAATTAGTAGTCTTGAACCTAAATGATGACATGACTCATTCTCTATATTTAGATAAAGACCGGGCTATCACACATGCATAAGATAAAAGTTATCCAATACCATCATAAATCATCTTTAGTAAATAACCTATGACTAATGATACTGAAAAAAGTTGATTAACATTCTGATGAGATGTTAAAAGTAGACTATGGGATCAAGCTTTTTAAGAAAAAGATTAATAATTTATAAAGAACCAATGTAGGCCCACAAGTTCTAGTAATTATAAAAAGCTAAGATACAAAATGATTATTCCTTTCTCCAAAGTAAAAAAAAGGGACTTAATTTATTATAGGCCTACTTTAATAATAGCACAACATTAAAAAAAATGGTAGGCCTACATAACTTCATTCTCTTTGCATATGTTGGTTTACAAATTTAAATTGGCCTGAATAGAAAAGTCTCGCTCAAGCCCTGAACATAGAACATATTATTATAATCAACAACTTTTCAATTAAGATCCCTTGATTATAACAATTAAAACAGTGAAATTTTAATATTTAAATAAAAGGATATAGAGTGGGTAAGTTACTTGTTAGGACTTTGAATCAAAATAAATTTGTGGGCCTAACTTATGCACACAAAGTTTGAAAAAAATCACATCTAGGCTAACCAATTTAACTTATATATAAAAAAGAGAATTTCACAACAATGAATTATTACAATAGTCCATAGTTAAGGGCCTAGGTTTACTATTAAAAAAGAGCAAAAAACACATTGTTGCCTGGTAAATTTTAAGGTTAACTTCCAAAGGAACTAAGAACGTATGTCATTCAATATCACATATTTGTGAGGATAAAGAATTACCTTACCAATCATACAATTGAGAACAAATCAATAACTTATTTAACTTAAACAATCAAAATTGACCCGTCAACATTCAAATTCACTGCGGTTTTACTTCATAGCTTTTAGGATAGATAATATAGACTACTAGGGTTAATCTTATAAACACAAAGTTATAGTGCTCTAACCTATTAGTATTTAAACTTCCGTGAATGTATCACCCTAGGCTATACGATTTACACTGGTTTATCTGCGAATAACGTGACTATAGATTTACTTGCTACACCGTAAATCAAAGATAAAAATTAAAATAGCCATCATCACTGTCATAATTACATACTGATATCAGATTCTGATAAGAAACATATTTTTTTTTAAACCGACACACACACACAATATAAAACACACATCGTGTAAACGGTCATAGGGCTGTCTAACCTACAACACATTCCACAAGGTCACACGTTTCTGAATACCCGCGGATTCAAAACGGGATATAGTCACAGTTTTAAACAACCTTTATCACGACTAAGTACACGTTGGAGGGGATTAATTTTAAATACTGAGACACACTGGGGCTACAGAAATCCATTTGTTTGGTAAGACAAGTCTTAGAATAAACAACAGAGTTATAAAACATGGCCAACTACTTGTTGCTAGAACTACTAGCGTTCGTCACCACAAGGTGTCGGTGTCTGGAATCGCGGTTGCCGCGAGATCTAGCGGAAATATAGGAACCAGTCTAGAAACGGTTCTTAATTCCACTAGTACTACCAAAGCGGAAAACATTAGCTGTGATTCACTAAGATATATTTATGTACAAAATGTATATTTATCTAAATGTATCTACCTCTAAATCAAATCGAATAGTCTAATGTGTTTTAATAAAATTAAATTGGGTACTTTATTTTAAAATAATATTCAGGCATGTTATAGATTGAAATTTTTTAATTAATTAACCATTGAACGAGCATAGCGTCCTGTTCTGACTTGAGTATGGGGATGTTTGCTGCACTATAACTGTCAAATGCGTGGACTAATAATTTTAACTAAATTTATCGGGTGCATTGTTTGAACCTAGGCCAAATAAAAGATATACACTTCGTCTACCCTGAAAGTTATCAATATTAGTTTCTAAGTTTCCACTGTGACGTATCTTATAAGAGTGAATTAGAATTATTATTTTACTGTTTTCTAGAGTATTTTAGTAACACTCTGTTTTTAAAACAATATATCAAGTTTAAAAGTATTTCTATATTTTAGTGGGGGATTTATGCATTACACTTAAAGCTAGTCTATAAACAAATTGACCGGTTTAAGTGGGCAGACAGACATTCAAGCTAGTTTGAAAGTTTAAGTGTTCTAGATAATGTTTTTGTTTTCCGTGTTTCATATCATACTACCCGCCCGGGACTGATATTACAAAAATCAGTGGGCTACTTATCATTATTAATTTATTGTCTCTAGAACATTGTCATATAAATTTGGGCTTGGGGGGGGGGATGGGGAAGATCCGACCCCCATGGAGATTGATGGATATACGTATAAAAACTTAAAATAATATTTAGTTTATTTTCTAATTTTACTGTTCATTTTAATTTTAGTGGCAAAATACTAATTAATTATTATTTTGTCCTCCATTTCATCTCACAGTCACCCTACCATTACACATTAGCGTAAGTGCGTGTAACCCGAACGGGTAGTAAGACGCGGTGATAATAATAATAATTATTTTAATATTCAACCGGAAAATGCATTCTTTATAGTTTCCTAGATTTGTCAAAATTTCAAATAATTCACTTACGGGGACATGCAAATGGTATCGAATATCGTAGAAAAAAGGACATCTCTTGGAAAGAAACAAAGTGTCTGAAAAAAAGAAGCCAACATTTTTTGATATTAAATGTGAGATTATACTTGAGGAATACATTTACTATCCGGTTCGGTGGCCGCATGGTCTAAGGCGCTACTCTGGCAATAGACTATACTGCCGAGGACGGGTAGATCATGGTTCGATCCCTGTCGAGTGTGTAATAAGGGTGGTTTTTCCTCAATGGTTTTCCCACCTCTCTCTCTCTCTCTCCATTCAATTGCGGATAACATTCTTCAAATTGCATCATTCCTCATCCCTAACCCATTAGTGTAATTAGTACATAGGCGTATAACCCGAACAGGCAGTAAGACGCGGTGCTAAAAAAAAATGGACATCTTCAGGTACGGAGTGTTTAGAAACACCATGAAAATTATCAAGTGTAATATAATTGGCGTTAAGCTAGCAAATCAAGAAACAAATGTTTGTACAAAGGAAATATTATTTGTTGAAAGTAACAAGAGCGTATCGGCAAACTTCTTGGAAATCTGGATGATTACTTCCACCACAGTGCCCAGTGTTGCCAAATCTATAGTCTCTAGCGATAATACATGGACCTGACATGGATTGTGTTTTTACCGGTAGAATACTACTTTCTGACATTATATTGATAAACCCGCCGATTTTCATAAAAATAAGAATTGATGTAAAATTTGTTGCCTTATAGAATGGTCACAGGATATTACTTTTAGAAAATATCCTAAAATTGGATTGTAAAAGTGGTTAAATGATATCAAAAGTAGTATCCAGATCGTACAGCTGGCAACACTGACAGTGCCAGTCGTCAAATATCTTAACAGTGCTGCCATTTAGCAATGCAAAGTACAATTTTCGCCTGAAAACATCGCGTCGCGTCGTTGAAAATGTGCTTATTTCAACTTTTCAAGAGATTTCTTTTAAATTATAAAACTTAAGGTTGTTGGAATTTTTAATTCAAAACAAGATTCATGATGATACCTTTCACCTCAGTTTCATAGGTAACTATATTTTAGAGATAACAACAAACAACTTTTTAAATAACGCGTGGTTTCTGGACGTCTCAACACCGGTTGGGCGGTCCCTTTAAAAATTATTTTTATAAACATTATTTAATGTTTCTGAAACTAATGACTCCTTTTGTGTCAAAACGTAAATTGTAATAATAAGAATAGTATAAATAATAATAAATGTCCAAGGAGAAGCATAAATGACAGACTTAAATTATATATGTACAAAAATATAATTAAAGGCCGTCATTTATTTGAAAACATAATGATAGAAATATAGCTTAAGTGAGGAATATTTTGCTTCCAATAATGAATATATTTATTATTTTGAAATGTTCCTGTTTCTTTTCATCTCTGAAATAATTCATTTTTACTTTTAAATTGAAACAAAACAAAAAAAAGTTTGAAATAATGCCCCGAGACCTTTTTATTCTCATCTCCAAGTCAATGCAGTGTAGATCCGTAAATACATTTGCATAACTTTCATTATATAAATTTGGATGACAAATGGACTTTGAAAACCAAAACAAGCCATAAAACAAAGCAATATAAAACTTTGTTTTGTCTCAGAGTATTATTTATAAAGAAATAAAGTTTTGTTCTTTTTAAAATAAGAGATAAAAAAAATATTTAAATGAATTTCCATAAAATACTGAAATACATTATATTCTTTCTTTTTAATGAATCAAATAGCTTTGGAAAATAGGATTATTAAAACAAAACACGTGAAATGAAGAAATAAAGATCTGTATTTTAAATCTACGTCAACCTCGGTGATCTGGGGTTAAGTGCTCGTCTCAATAACCGGATGTTCGTGAGCTCAAACCCTGCCGAGGTCAAATTCGTAGAGCAGCCTCCTTCGGATAGGAAACCAACCCATCGGTCCCATGTCGGTTTGTGGCATGTAAGAAGTGATGTGAAAATAACTCTGCGGCAAAATTGTGGGTTCTTTCTTACTCGCTCGTAGAAATCCATGAGGCGGATGAGCTGATAACACACTTCACCTGAAATTAACCTATCACAGAAGCTGCAACAAGAATTACTGGGGAGGCGAAGCTTTGTTGCGGCCCTGTGCTCTACATCGGAAACTATTCTATGACGTAATGAAAAATTATTAAATAAATTATATTATTATTTAGCTATTGTTTATTTTATTTTGTTATTATATGTGTTTGTATGGTACTGGTGTACTTTTAAGTGATGGCCTGTCATAGGTATCACGACTGACAGCACAATCTAACATAGGAAATGGAAATGGAAATTATTATTAGGTGTTCTGTCTAACGACAGGTTCATTTCTTCTGTCAGTGAACTTAGACCGCCAATGCACCCTGTCCTCTGCCTCCTCCTTCAGTTCCCAGAATTTTCTTCTTTCCTTAAAGTCATCTAATATTTGAATTATACTACCCGTATACTATACATGAGAAATGAATGTATATTAATACCAAAAAAAAGTAGATAAGTAGATATTTATAAATTTAAACAAGAATGTGTGGTGACAAAAGAGAAGTATTTTGGAAATTATGAATTGTCAGTGTTCATTTTGCGATCATCCTCTGAAAAGAGAGTAGTAAAATTTATGAAAAAGAATGGACAAAGCCGTATTATTTACTTCATAACCTTATGATTATTTTTAAAATTAAAAATTAATTTTAAATGCCTATGATTACTCAGATATCTAACTAAAAATGTGCATAATTTTTTTTAGCACTGTGTCATACTAACCGTTCGGGTTTGTACGCTTACAAGTACCTCCACGTAATGAACTTGGGGTTGGCAAAATGGCGGCGCTACGAGACGGTGTAAGTTGGCGCTGTATACACCTGTGGGGTAGGCAACACATGCAGCACCCCACGCGAACCAACACAAGCATATACACCACTCCCTCACCTGGTACAAACGATAAGGCCAGAGTGGTATCGTGCTGTTGGCTGTTGTTACTAACCATAATTTACAGCACTCTCTATTTGCTATGTGCTGAAGATTGATGAGTTGCCTAACCCCCAGGTGTATACAGCGCCAACTTTTACGTCTCGTAACACCACCATTTGGCGTCGCCGACGCCAAGTTTATTACGTGGCAATACTTGTCTTGACAATCCCTACAACCTGTATAGTTTTTTACCTGAAGATCTGAATAACACTGTATTTGGACTTAATGAAATGACACACACACACACACACACAAACACACATATATATTAGTTTTTAACCAAGAATTTTTATTTCTCTACATTTTTTAAATTTTATTTACCAGTATAGATGCCTATATCAATGTTCACACAGTTTAAGGCATCAAACTCTTAATATATTTTAATTAGCACCATGTCTTACTATATGCATTTTTACTAAGTAAGCTAATGTGTTAAGGATGAGGAAGGTTTAATTTAGAGGAAGTGTACCCGCATTTTGCGTGAGGGAGAGTGAAAAAACTATTTATGAAAAAACCACCCTCAGTACACCCGTTCGGAATTTAAATTCTGATCCACCCATATTCGGTAGTCTATAGTCTATTGCGAGAATGAAGCCTTGGACTATTCGACCATCGAAACGGGTAGCTCGTATAGATGGTGAAATTGAGAGACGGGTGGATGCATCTGAGTAGTTGACTGTATGTGGACTATTGCATAGAATGAAATAGTATCGAAAGAGGCAAAGATGGCAGTAAATAAAAGTATGTTAACGCCAACAATGTTTTATGGCTGTGAAGGGTGGGTTTATCAGGAGAAACACAAGGGCAAGGTGAATACGGTTGGAATGAGGTGTCTAAGAAATGTATGTGGAAAAAAAACTCCTATGGATTGAGTCATTAATGGATGCTGAAGAAGTGTGGTTTGAAAGAGAATCCAATAGGTCAATGTGAAAGAAGCGTCTTACGCTGTTTTGGGCATGTTGAGAGGATGAGTGTGGATCGAGTGACGAAGCAAATATATGAAGGTAGAGTGTGTGGATGAAAAGGAAGGAGAAGGTCATGTAAAACATGGTTAAATGCTGTATGCGAATATGTGAAAAGGAGAAACACTAAGCGTTCTAAGAATAAAATATAATGTATACGTGACTGTGTATGGATGGTGTTGAAGCGAAGGGAGTTTGAAAGGATAGAGAAATATGGATAAACTTTGTGAGGATGGATTAAATACGGAGTTTTATTTAGCTATATTCACAGCTTCTTGCCTACCCTGTAGGGGAACGGCGTGATTAGATACACAGGTTTGTAAATAAAATAGGTTTAGTAACACGTTTCTAGCTTAAGTAGCAAATCGTCAAAGATAAACATATATTTTTGCTGCCATGTGAATTTTTGAGTCCCTCATCAAACAGATTGTGCTCTTATTTTTCGGTGAACGTGTGAATCTACAGTTAACGATTGTCGGGTGTAAAAATTAAAGAGACGTTACCCCTAAGCTACCCAGAAGGTACCTTTTAGGAAATGTCCGGACCAGTTACCCTCGGTAAGCCAGCTACGTGCTACCAACCGCTTAATATGTCACGAACGTTGAGCTCCTATAACCCCTCCCTCCCCCCTTCCTGGTCAGGCATCAATGACAACAACGGGATTTGGCAATCTTCAAGGGCCGTTAATACATATGTATTTTGCCTCCAGCCCGTTAAGGTGAGATTGTACAGGGCGCGAGAAAAGGTCAGTTTTTTTTTCCCGTTTCTATTCCAAAACATTATTTTGATCAAAATAAATCAAACCGTGCTCAGTACAAACGCAGAGTTTAATTTTCTTCGCACGTTGATATCAACAGTTCCTGAATATCCATCATGGGCATAGCAGCATCAGGTGAGAAACTTTTTAAATGAAGAGAAAAAGTTGTCATTAAATTACAGGACAACCTTGATAGATATTCAACAACTGTGGATATCACCCCGTCAAGAAAATTAAACTTTTATGTGAAGCCATATTTGATTTATTTTGACCAAAAATATGTCTTGCTATAAAAACTACAAAAATATTGCCTTTTTCCAGCGTTCCCTACACTGGAATCCCGTAAAGATTATTTGTTAGCTTAGTTCAAACCAAATATAGTGCAATTTTCATAGCAAGGGCCTTATCGGAAATATAGAAAAATTACTGGCTCTACTCTCATGTATTCATACGTCAAGACATGTGACATTCAGTTGTAACCTTTGGTAGCTATTATATATATCTATAAAATCATACTAATAAATTATTAAAATGTTATCAATTTGGACCAAAAAAAATTGTATTTGTGTTTCCTAAAAATTCCTTCCTTTGAAAACTAAGCATATGAACGTACCAGCACCAGATCAACCAATTAAAACTCCTTTCTCTTCCATCCCCTCCAGCATTGATAGCAACGTAAACAACATTTTTAAAAAATGGAAAAATGTGGAGACCTATACCACTCTACTAGTGCACTCTACGGAATTCTAAGGGAACCCTGGGCTCACGAGTCGGAGCATAGTAGGCCAGTCAAGCTCTCTTGCATATAGCCACCCAACCCTACCAGTAAAAACTGTCCAATTCGTCGGAAAATTCAGACGCCACGGCGCGCCAGTTTGTAACTAAACGCCTGCAGAAGTTTTTAACACAACCCGCAGTACATTTATGACTAGCATGTTGCCAAAATGAAACCACTCGGGGTGTTTAAACTAAACAATTTACATAGTTCCTCTCGACACAAGACATAATATAGTAGGATTCTGGTGGGAAGAATGTTATCTGACAATTGCAAAAACGTTACCAAAACAAGTGTCATACGTCAAGTTATATAATATGCAGCTGCCACGTTTGGGAGATATCACAACCAAAAATTTGCATAAAAACTTTAGTGGTTTTTTAAACATGTCAAAAATTTGATAGTGCTTTTTTTTTTAAATTGTAAACCAAAAATAATTTATACCCAACACCAAAAAGTTGAGAAATGTTAGTTTGTAAAATGGGGAGAAGCTCTGAAGCATGCATTGATGTAGTTAGCGGGGGTAGGGGAGTGGGAAGATGTTCCTTATTAACGAACGTGGCGCTCTCCTTAAGAGCCTATCAAACAGTAGCGAGTCGAGAGGGTGGAGAGGAATTAGCAGCTAGTTGCTCACTGACAAATGGGTAAAGAGGGAAACTGGCCACCTGCCAAATTGGGAAGGGGAAGCCCGCCTCTTCTTAGTATAACTATTCTTCAAATGGACGACACACGACCCTGCTGTATGAGTCGCGAGCGAGGAAACAACTTAGTGTCTTTCTCAGTCCCCTCCTCACCCCTTACTCTACTTCTCCTCCATTTCTTACCCACTCACAGTGGAGAGTTAATTGAACGCATTAGTAGTCAGAAAACTTCCTTGGCACAGTACTAGCATCGGAAATGTACAAGAAATACCAAACTCGGAATATATAAAACGATAGTTTCACTAAATGTAAAGAGAATATAAGATAGCGCCAGACGGAGAAAGAAATCCGATTAGACGAGCGTGTGACGTCACTCAGTAAACAAGCCAACACGTTTTTATACACAAAGATATATGGAAGACCAACTAATTTGCTAAAAATTAGGTAATATTTTGGAACTTTAAATAGAATAAACTTTTAAAATCAAAACCAATATCCAATTAACATCATATATTTAATTATTTAAAATAATATGTATTATATGTGTAGTTGTCTTCGTATTAAAATATAACTGTTGTGTACTGGGTGACGTAAGCGATGACATCATTAAATTCCTCCAAGTGGCACTACCTTTGTATTCTCTTTACATTGGTTTAACCGGTTGTTCTCTATGGTTGTAAAACGTGGTTTCCTACCTTATAAGACGAGAAGATATTTATAGTATTAAAAAACAAAGTACTAAGGAAAAAAAAAAAGTTTAAGGTAATGTATAGTATAGGAGTTTACATAAAGATGAGTTACATACACT
>CABFWB010000150.1:406958-433820 GCA_902151455.1 Timema bartmani | reverse complement strand
GGTGTAATGAGGTGGACTGGATATAACTAGCTCAAGATAGGGATATGGTGTAATGAGGTGGGCTGGATAGAACTAGCTCAAGATAGGGATATGGTGTAATGAGGTGGGCTGGATAGAACTAGCTCAAGATAGGGATATGGTGTAAGGAGGTGGACTGGATGGAACTAGCTCAAGATAGGGATAGGGTGTAGTATGTAGTAATGTGGACATTTTTCTAGCATCGCGTCTTACTACCCTTTCAGGCTGTACGCATATGTTCTAATTAAGATTGTGTGTTAGAGATGAGTAAGGTTTAATTTAGAGGAAGTGTATCTGAATTTGCGTGGAGGGAGAGTTTAGGAAAAACTCCTCTCAGTACACCCAACAGGGATTCTAACCCCAATCTCCCCTTTATCGTCAGTATAGTCTATTGCGATAGGATAGCTTTAGAGTTAGACCATGCGGAAACTGAAATGCGCGTGCACACACACACACACACACACACACAAAATATGACTCATTTATACACCCGTTTCAGAACTATAGACGTTACCGTGGCAACCAAACTCCTTTGATAAAAAGGGCTTCAGGTGACATTGGTAGGTCAGCCAAAGGCGAGACGCGGGGAAGGGAAGGGTAAAAGGGCAAGAGTAGTAATATCTAAGTAATACGTCAGTACAACTTTGTTGGTGAATTCACACGCCACTACACTTCAGCCCATGCCGACAACGACAACGACTATGGTAATATATTCTGTGGACTCAGATATTTCTAACTACAAAGGTACGAACTTCCACCGTGATGCGGCCTACCTCGGCCTTCATGTATTACATTTCCTCCCTGTTGTTATGAATCTAGGTGATTCCTTTCTCTCCGAGAAGAAAGTTTCACCTCCTCTCTTTGTCTAAAAAGTAGAATGGGATTTATCTGAAACAATATGTTGAGCGAGACGAATATTGTTACAGTTGGGGGGGGGGACTACATATAGTTGGACTCAAAAAGTTTCCTATGCAGTGAACGAGTGTAGCTCTACTCCGTTTATTTGTTTACGAATAGCTTGTTTTACTTTCTATTGACACCTAGAACTCGAGATTTTGATAAATGTCAGCCTTTTTGAAACTGAAAAAAAAGTGATTTTCGCGAAGCCATTTGTCTGTATCTTGGCTTGGAGCAGAAACTATTTTTACCAATCGAGCTAAAACTTGGTTCAAAGGGTTTTCATAAGATTCCTCCGGGATTTTTTAAAAAAATAATTAGTTATCTAACCCTAAAATTAATGGTAGTTTACTCAATCAATGAAATATTAATCAATGAAAAGAGATAAAATATATTTCATCAAAACCAGCTCAACGATTTTGATTAAATTTTGTATCTAGGCATTATACATAGCAAACAATAAGAGAATTCTTATTTTACAATGAAAAATTACTTTGACGGCACTTAACATAGACGGAAATAACATATTATTGTAAAGTTGTAGTATTATTCAAAATTAAAATATATTATTTGTAATATAGTTTTATAAAATCAATAGTTTCTAAGCCATAATCATATATATATATATATAGTTTATGGAGCTCTTTGACAAGTGAAATTAATTGTTATTCTCTTTGGTGGACAAAGATGTTCCTCTTTTCTTAATGGTTACGTAACAGTGTATATTATTTCATGTATGCTCCTTGGTGTAGTGTTTCTCCAATAATGTGAAATTTTAAACGATATAATATACAAGTTTTTAGTAAATGTAGTTATTTTAAGATAAAAGATATAGAAAGTTTATGCGGTGTATCGTACCATTTATTTTATCTAGTTTTCTTTGATTTCTAATTTGTTGACTAATGTTCATTCTCCACGAGTTTTCCACGCTGTTACTTCTATAAATCACGCACCCAGAATATAATATGTTTCTTATTTTCTCATTGTGCCATTCTGGCACGATAATGCGAATATAACATTTTCACCATCCATCTTTGGATAACTCTACCAAACATTACAAACCACTTCTCTTCTCAAATGTAGGGGACCATGGTGTAGAATGGGACACTTCTCAATTGGATTGATTTTTTTTTCTTTAAAGGTTACTGCAAAGTAGAAATACAATTGAAAAAAGGAAAAACATGTTTATATATAACTTAATATTTAGGTATCATTGAGGCTTGTTTTGAAAAAAAAAATTAGTAAATCTTTATGGAAGGTCAAACAAATGCAAATTATTAGCTACACTGTTGTAAATATCGGGTAGTAAATTAATTATTAATCTTGAAACATATTTCATTTTAATAACAAAAGTTTTATTTGGACAAAAACTTACCAAATTCACGAGAAACAAGCATACAAAAGTAAACTCTAATGCCAGAATTTTCTATCATAAATATAATTATCAAAGATAGGAGTTTCCCAATATACATATATATGTTTATACACATATATATGTGAAACTCCTATCTTTGATCATTATGTTAGATGTTATGTTTCACACACACACACACACACACACACATATATATATATATATATATATACATATGAAACTCCTATCTTTGATCATCATTTTATCTCAGGTTTTATATATAAGGATAATTGCTTAGAGAAAGGGTATAAAATATCAGTGCAGTGAAAAGCAGCCCCAGCGTATTCAATTGAGCTTAAACTTCGCACAAATGAATCAAAATAAGATGTGCTAGAAACTAGCTCAATCCATATTTTTTAAATGAAATAAACTGTTTAAAATGGATATAACATCAAATTGTCACCATTTAAATAATCTTGAATATGCATTAATTAAAAGTTTATGTTAACTATTAAAAACGCAAATTATTTATGTTCAGTCACAACTAATTTTTTTTATCAAAGTAATATATATTTTTTATATTTCTATTTTTTTTTGTTTAGTTAAAGAAAGCCAAATCAAGATAAATTAAAAGCATTTTATAAAAGTTTTGATAATTAAATTACTTGGCTATATATAAAAAAAAAGTTTGCTTCGCTATAAAAATCTGTTGGATATTATATTAAGTAATTTTACAGAAGTTGTGCATCAAGATATAAAACGGTATAATGAACGAGACGACTGACATAATAACAGTTAACGTCTCTATAGAAAAAAAAAACTTTTCAAAGATTTCCCCTTAACTACAACGATTAAATTTTTTTTTTCTAGGTTGAGGGGGAGTATGGATGCTTTAAACAGCTTTTTAGTTTGTACATTTTTAATGAAAAAATTGAAAAAAAAATTACGTTGTTAGGTGATGAGGAAATACGAACGTAAAAAAAAGGGGTTGGGGTGAGTAGAACTTGGATGAAAATGAAAGTAAAAAAGTATAAGGTAAGGTTGTGAAGGAAGAAAAAGGGAAGTGATGGTGGGAGAAGGGAAGGAAAAAGGAAACTATGTTATCTCTTTTCTAGTGAGCCTACCTTTGGGTTTCTATGGCGACAGTAATTTCACAATTTTTCCCCGAGTCTTTTTCTCATGTACCAAGAAAGAAGATTCTTTAGTTCTATCAAGATGTTTAGTGGCCATCTACGCGATCATGTGGCCGAAAGAAAATAAAATCAAAAGTCCAAGGGACCTTGGTTCAGTTCCTGATAGTACTCACTAAGATCTGTCAATTTCCTCCTGCTATCCGATAAGATACTTTAAGGCTGGATGAATAATATTAAACGTACTTTTTTAAATTGAGTTAGTTTGTAAGTCGTGTGCTGATATAATAATAAAGTTTATAAAAGGAGCATACATGATACATATGTATCAATATTTTGTATCTATTTTTCACCATATTTGAACATGCCATTCTCATTTAATTGGACTAATGGGTTAGGAATGAGTGAGATACAATTTAGAGAAAATGTATCAGTATTAGCTTGGAAGTAGTTTGGGAAATCATTTAACTAAAAAAAATCTCAGTGTACCAAATAGGGTTTTATCTAATAATAATAATACCTTTATAATATAAGTAAGACTTTGCGTTTCCTAAATTTTAATCAAATTTTACTAAATCATATTATTTAATATTTACCCCCTCCACCCTAAGCACTGGTGGTTACGTACTTCAAGGCGTAAAAGGGAGATCAAAGTTCGGATCTCATATTATTTCAAATCAGGTGAGTTTAGCCGCCTCGGGGATCAAATGATTTAAGGCAGGTGTTCTTAACCTTTTTTGTTCTATGGACTCCTCAGAATATTGTTTTAAATGTATAATTTAGGATTACAAAGGAAACCAATTACTAAATTGGAAAATGGCAGTCAAACTATTAAAATATTTATTTTCTTATATCATTAGAAAGTATTGTATTCGTGAACATTTTATACCCGAATATTATGATAAATTTTTACGTTTTATGTGTGGAGTTTACTATTCTGTCTCTCTCCATATATGTCTGTCTGTCCCTTGTCACAGACCTGAAAATATTTTATGAATATTGTCCATACTTGATATTTATATGCTATAGAGTAAACCCTCAGACTATTTGTGTTTTGTTTTGACCATAGCCCTAAAATTAAGGGTAGTTTACAAATGAGTGATTTTTTTGAAAATGGCTCTAACGACTTTCTATAAAATTGATATCTATGGAGGGTTTTACCTAAAAAATAGCACTGTATACTTATATTTTGGGTAAGAACTCGTTAAGGGGTAGTTTACTAATTAGTGATTTAAAAAAAATTGAAATATTTTGAGAGTAGCTCTGACGATTTTGTTTAAAATGTATATCTGGGAATATTTGACATGATAAACAAAACTGAATACTTGTATTATGGGTTTTGTTTAAGGGTATTTTATTTGATGAATTCTTTTAGTTTAATATTTTAAGAAATTTCTCTAGAGATTTTTTTTTCTAAATGGGTATCTGTTAAATTTGTTACATTATGAATAATTTATTTGTTTTTCTTTAAAAACATCATTTAATAGTATTTATTCTTGACTGATATTTGAAAAAAATAAATAGAGTTAACGATTTTTTAAAAATAGGTATTTGGAGACTATTTTACATGGTAATTAATAATGCTTGTTTTTCTTTCCTAAAATCAACTAGTTTAAGGGTAGTTTACTTGTGATAAAATTCTAGAAAATTTTAAATATTTTGAAAATCGCTTTTAAGATCACGTTTAAAATGAATAACTGGGAAAAGTTTTTAATTATAAAAAGAATTATTATTTATTTTTATAAATATAAATTGACTTACCTTTGAATTTTTTTCACAAGCTTTAATAAACTATATGAGAGAGTTTGTACAATTGTGTCGTACCAATTTTTGTGGTCATATAGCTATATTTGTGATTCCTTACTAAGTAGAAAGAATATTCATTTAAAATATAGGCCAGCTTAGGTTACATTTTCTTTTTTTAAAAGAGAATGTGAAGGCTGTGTTCCCAAAATTTCACTGACCCCTTTGAATCTATGCATGGGCTCCTTTTAGGGTCTTGGACCCTAGGTTAATAACTTCTGGTTTCACAATAGACTGGGCTACCGATGACGGGGTGTTTGAAGTTACAATTTTGGTCGGGTGTCCTGAGAGTCAGTTAAAAAAATCCACTTTCCTTCTATGCAAATATGGGTAATCTTACTCTAAATTAACCTTACTCATCCCTACCTTATTAGCGTATAAATAAGCCTGAACGTATAGTCAGACACAATGACAAAAAAAAAAGATAAAGATGGATGAACGTCAAACTAAAAAGCATAAATTTAAGGGAAGACATTAGCAGTATCTCCAAGAGAATTTACATACTTCCCACTTAAATTCTAACAAATTTATGTAAGTACCTCCCATTAAAGAAAGGATTTTTTATAGAATTTTATCACATAGATTTATACATTTTAAAATTACACAAGTCTTTAATATAGAATTCACATTTTGGTACTTTTAACCAAAAAACTTAATTCCCTCCACTCTACAATTTGTTCTTGAAGCGTTGACATTTTATAAAAGATTAGGTAACGGATTTATAACGGTAATGGATATATTAAGTTTCAGAGAATAATAACAACAACCCATTAAATGGCCTGTTATTAGTTGGATATTAACCTAAGATTGTGTACACTCCGTTCACCTTGAAAGGTAGCAATATTTTCTTGATGGATTACACAGTTATCTATTGGAAGTGACCGCGCTTAAACGGCTGGTGTTAGAAGCTACTACAAAAACTTTCGCCGTGTTCAGAGTGATCAAACATGTTTTCAATATTCATCCAAGTGAATGAGCTGGGTATGTGTCAAAAATAACATGCACAAAAAGTAATTAAAACAATAACCAACATAACCTAACCTAACCCTAACTAAACTAACATAAACTAACCTTACCTAATCTAACATAACCTAATCTGACCAACCTAAATCTAAGGAATTAGATGAACCTGCACTATATAAAATAATTTGTAACATATTCCGGGGCTTCTAAAAGACGAAGGACCTGAAAAATATATCTACATGAATAAACAGGTTAAAAAATTTTCACTAAGGTATTATGAACATTTTACATTGTATAATATTATTATTATCATCATCATCATCATCATCATCATCACCACGTCTTACTACCCGTTCGGGTTATACGCACTTACGCTAATGTGCAATGGTAGGGTGACTGTGAGATGAAATGGAGGATCTACAGTTTTAACGTGGGATCCAAACCACGGTGGAGGCCTGGCATTCCACACACTCACGAGCTGTGATTAATTCACGTCTTGTCAGAGGCAAAGGAAGGTTTTGGCAATCAGATAAATCTGTGCCGGGACCGAGGATTGAACTCTGGACCCCCAGCACAGAAGTCTGACACCTTACCTCTAGACCAACGGGTCACCTTTGTACTTATTGTATACAAGAATAAAGATAATTATTGACATATATTAAATATCTGCCACTAAGTTCAGTAAAGCAATTGGCTAGGTACGTAAAAGTAAAATGACTCATAACATAATGTGGTTGCTTCCACCACGCATGTTAAAAATCTGCTCACATACAACAAGATTCTTGCTTGGCCACTCTGAACACGGTCGCTTCCAACCTGACACCGGATACGCCAGTAGCGTGTCGTGGAATGTTGCATGGGAAGTAGACCTTGTTAAAACTGTACCTATGATATGTTCTCACCCACTTAGGGTCCTATTTGACCAATCATACATATATATGTTCTGCTCTGCATGCCTCACACGTGGCTGTATTACCCTCTATACCTGACCAATGAGTGTTCTAATGTGGGGTGTGAACAATTCACAGGTACAGTTTAAACTGATGCTACCTACCCTGGAAACAATCTTGGCCACGCCACTATGACTCTATCTTTTAATTAATATCAACACACACGCTGTAAATCACTGTAATTATGGGAATGTTCGTATGGTACAGACCACAATTAAATTACAGTAAAACCTCGTTAAACCGAGTCCCAGTATTCCGAAATTCCAGATAATCCGAACACAGTTTTCGGAAAACCGGGGGGGATTAAGTCAAATGAAGTTTATTTTATTGGCTAACAAGCTCAAAGTCAAAAGAGAATGTTAATATCAGTGATATCTGATAATAAATACTTAATATTTACATGTTTTAGTCATCACAATGTGTTTTCCAGTAAATAAAAATAATTGCAGTACATATAACTTGTTATACATCAGTTAAATAAATGAAAATTTGATCTAACTCATTCAACTGTAATTTAAAATTTGTGAAATTACTGTAACTTTGTATTGTTCCACTTAATCTGAGTTTTCGCTAGTCCAAACAAGTTTCGGTTCTAATTAGTTCAGATTAACAAGCCCACAATATTGCTTAGAGCTACTTTCAAGACATTTCATAAAAAATTAGATAATTTATTTTAAGAAGCTCGGTACATAAAGTTTATGTCACAAACATTTAGTGGACTGTTATTTTTATCTAGCATGTAGATAAAGTATAGTAATCGTGACCATTTTAGACTTCAAGATTATGATGGATTTCCACACTTTAAACACCACCAATTGGGTAATACCATTTCTATGTTCGTCCTGCTATGTGTGTCTGCCTTTAGCTGGGGTTACAGAAGAAACAAATTAATATATATTGTTCAAACTCGATATTCAGATGTTATATGGGCATATCTCAAGGCCATATCTTAATTTTAATTCTAGATCTAAAATTAAGGGTATTTTACTGATGACAGGTTGTTGAAAATTCAAATGTCTCTAAGAGTTGTGTTCAAATTTAATATCTGAGTAGTGATTTACATGATAAATAACACTGTATACTTGTTGTTATTTGGGAAAATTTATCAAAGGGTAGTTTACTGATAAAAGATTTTAGAAAATTTTTAATGTTTAGAAAATGACTAAAAAGTTTTTTATCTAAATAGGTGTCATGAGATTGTTTACCTAATAAATAAAGATGTTTGTTTGTTTTCTAAAAAATATTTTACTGAGAAATGATTTTTGAAAATTTGAGGTTTTTAGAAAATGGCATTTACGATTTTTTTTAATTTGGGAGAATAACTTGAGAGAAAAATCAACATTATTAGCGTGGAGAGCAGAAGAAAAAAGCACAAACATTAACAAAATGGAAAAAGCCATCACCAGAGCACTCTAACCGGGATTCGAGCCACTTACCTTACCTTCATTGGCAAACAAGACTAGACGAGTAAGTATGTACGCCTTAACCCGCGTGCTCACAGATAGGAATTTAAGTGGTAAAGTATAATTATCCCAATTTTATTACGCATGGACATATCAAGTAGCTATATAAAGCTACTAGTTCTACTTTCATATATTCATACATCAAGTCATGTAATCTGCAGCTGCCATTGTTGATAGATATTATCAATACCTATAAGATAGGATAAATAATTTAGTAACATTTTATAGATATTGACGGAATTTTTTTTAAAGGTGCTTTATATAGTTATTATTTTGAGGTACAGACATAGCACCCTGCACCCAAGCATTAATTCATATATGTGAAACTCCAATTTCATTAATGGTACATTTTCAGGCTATGCCGGTAATCTAAGCCAGGACCATTATAATAGGAGGCAGACTGTTTTTTTTTTTAATTCAACTGAACACAAATGAGCTATTAGATACATGCATATGACATGTGCTAACTGAAACATTCAGGTTTAAACTAAATTGTTACGTTGTAATACAATATACAACCACTAGCAGTTTGGCCCGTTCTTCGCACGGGTAGGCCGCATCAATATTTATCAAATTAGGACATTCAATATCTGGCTGCCATAATTTTTATAGTTCCTCCGTATACAATCCTGAGCTAACTATGGCAATCACAAACCAATAATGATGACTAATAGCTTAAAATCAATCAAATCTTTGAAATAAAATATTACTTAGCACACAAAGTGAGTGCACAAACGAACGCGATGCATTGGTAACTCAATCTGTACCTAAACACGATCATAATAGTAGCTAAACAAAGTAATAGGCGTTTTTACAGAAACATGCTGGAAATAAAAGAGCATCACATTTCACCAAAGAGAATACATTAAAGGATTTATGATGTTTCATATACCTATTAACTATTGAGCGAGCATCATGATTTCCCAAAGAGAATCACGGTCCCCAAACTAAGCCACCAGAATCTGTTTATTTTAATTGTTAGTTAGCGTAAAACCCAAACAATTGTAAAGCGTGGTGCTAAAAAAAAATTTAGCTATGTGTTCGCAATACTGATGAATCGCTTTTATTTTAATCTTTAGTTTTTGTATTCGTTAATTTTTAGAAATTTTTTGTCTGCTTTTACAAAGTTAAAAGTTCTCCACCATGTCGATAAGGCTTTTATCTAAAAGTTTAAGAATTTTGAGGTCCCCTTCATTTACTAGCACCTAATTTTTTAATTACAAACTTTCCTGAATTTTTTGTTATGTGGGGTGGTCCTTTTACCAACTCAGATTTTTTTTCCCCATGCCAAAAAGTAGATTTTCTGATAATTTTGGAAATATGTCAAGCTACCTATTAAGATCCTAAATACCCATTATAAAATTTTATAACTTATGTAGCTTTCTTTTATGGTTTATTATGTGTCAGAATTCAACTTACAGCCACATATATGATAGTATTCTATATTAGTTATAAATTATAAACATTTAAAGCTCTCCCGTTTCCTGAGATTCAATTTTAAAATTACATCTGTTCAAACGTCATTCGGTTATCCGGGAAGGTCTAATTATTTTTATGTAAAATTTACACTTTATTCCTCCATCCCCCCCAAAGTGTTTTTATATTAGCTTTAGAAATTTTGAGGGGACCCACGCTCCCCATTTTTCGCTCCATTTAAAATTTTTAGGAATTTTAGACCTTTATGGAGGTGGTCCATATATCTTCCTAACAAATGGAAATCTCCCATAACTGTGAGCAGTAGTTTGTTCTTTTAATTTTGGAATTTTTAAAAACCCCAGTTCCCCAGACCCCTTTTATAAATATCAAATATTTAAAATGTTTTTGGTTATTTGAAGTAATCCGTCTACATTACTGACCAATAATTTTCTACCTCACCTATTTTTTATTTTTTAACTTATTCATCACTCTCCTTTACTATTTCCTGGAGTCCCGCAAAAATTTAAAAATTTCATATTTTTATCATTATTTGGAGTGGTCCCTATACCTGCATGCAAAATTTGGGGTTTAAGACCATACAGAGAATTAGTTTTGTTTATTTGTTTTATAATATTAAAACGGCATTCTTCCCCCCATTTATCTGACTCCCAACAAGAAATGTGAAATTTTTAGATCTATTTGGCTACCGCAGTTGCACATCTACCTTCCTGAAAAATTCAAATTTTCTACAACTGTTAAAAAATGTATAGCCCCCTCTCCACCTATTGCCTGGAGTCATATTTAAATTTTTTTTAAACTTGTATAATTATTTGGAGTGGTATCTTTCCTGCCTACCAAACTTCAGTTTCCTGCGATACTGGGAAATAGTTTTTCCTACTAGTTTTGTAAATTTTTAATTTCCTTCCCCTTTTACATAACTCACTTTTAGATATTTTAAGATGTATTTGGTTATCTGGATTTTTCTATCTGCCATCCAAATTTTAATTTTATTCATCTCTAATTTCCTAAATAACTATAGCCCTTCATTTACTATTTGAAAAATAAAATTGTTAGAATTTTATTTCTATTTGGAGTTACCAAAGTATTTTTATTTTCCTAAGGAAGGGACGCAGTTCCGAAGAATTTCAACAAACGTCTACTAGCCACGCTAGTTTTTGGGAGAGTTGCGAAAAATCTGGTTTTAACGAAAATAAGGACGAACGTCGTAACTCTATCCATTCTCGTTCTTACATTCTTCCCCACTCCGGTTACTCCTCCATTTCATTTTTATCTCTCTATATCTTCTTGTTCCGTTCAGGAGTGACAAGAGAATTCAATCGAGTGGCAGACGGAAGAGTTGTCATCCAACTCTCTGTAGACAACCGAGGACAGGATTATCCCGTCAGCCTGTTCCTGTCTTCACGTGGAGCAGTGTTTCTAAAACTGTGCTACGAGTACCATTAGGGGTGCACAAATAATTTCAAAGGGCTACATGACGTAGCCTAGAGCAGTGGTTCCCAACCTTTTGTGGCCCATCTCCCCTTTATGGAGGTTGACTAACACCTATCGCCCCCTTTTCATTTTCATTGTATGCCTAATTTTAATTTGAAGTAAAGTGTAAATAATAAAGCAGTTTTATTATTTTAAACAATTTTACTACCGTATATAAAAACAACCAAAGCAGTTTTATCCGGTCACTCTTAAATAAAATAGAAAAAAAAAATTAAAATGTACATTTTTTACAGATTTTTTTAAAGAACAAAGAAGTGAAATAATTAACTAAGATCATTGACGTAGGCCTACATTTAAAAAACAGGAGTACATGTTTTCATTTTAAAATTGGAATCTGGAAAAAATTAAGTTGACAGTAACTTCTACTGTACAGTACTATTTTAATTTTTCCCCCTTTGAATACTCATCGCCCCCCACTTATTTATTGCCCCCCTGATAACCCAAATCGCCCACTTGGGGGCGATCGCCCCCAGGTTGGGAACCACTGGCCTAGAG
This sequence comes from Timema bartmani, assembly GCA_902151455.1. Taxonomy (NCBI): domain Eukaryota; kingdom Metazoa; phylum Arthropoda; class Insecta; order Phasmatodea; family Timematidae; genus Timema; species Timema bartmani. The sequence goes on along the minus strand of CABFWB010000150.1, from coordinate 421,819 downwards.
TTTTACTAATACTTTTTTTTGGGATCAATCTGGGTGTGATAAACCAATTTTTTTTATGTTTAGCACCGCGTCTTACTACCTGTTCGGGTTACACACTAAATTACTATTACACTTGTGGGTTAGAGATTAGGAAAGATTAAATGAGAGGAAATTCACCCACATTTGCCCGGAAGGAAAGTGTAAAACCATTTAGGAAAAAAACACCCTCAGTGCACCCAATCAGAATCGAACCTAAATATCCCCGTCTTCGGCAGTTTAGTCCAACACGAGATTAGCGCGTTAGACCACGCGGCCACCGAAGCGGGTGATAAACCAATTATCTTAGATTTTGACGTGATGATTTTTTAAATACCTTTCTTTCCCTTTGTAACTCCTTTGTTTAGCTTACCACAACATTTTTACTAAACTATGTAACGGTCGTTTGCATACACTGATTTTGGTAGGGAGCCAGTTTTGGGAGACCTTCTTTCGTACCAGTATCCTACTGTATAGCTGTATTTTGGTAGGATTATGGTACGAAATAAGACCTTCGAGAACGGACTTCCTACCAAGATTATGGTATTAGCCCACTTTACCAGATACCAGGTATTCCCGCCCCCTCCCTCCCTCCCTTTTTTTTAGGAGGATCTGGAAAAGGTTCACTCCATCCACCCTGAATGGTATTAGTCCTACCTTAATAGACTATACTGTGGCTTTAAGTTGAAAAACCACGTAAGTTGAAAGGTGCTTACATTCTAAATGTTTTTGAAATTTAATTCATTTTCTGACCTAACAGTAGTCGGGGTCTTAATAATGATCGTTATGACTTAAGGTGGGCGTTTAGGGAACGTTAATTAAGGGCAGCATTTTTGGTGATTTCATAGCAAAAAAAAATTCTGGTCAAAATAAGTAAAATATTTCTCCAATAGAAACATAGAATTTAATTGTATTCACAATGTGATACCAAAAGTTGTTGATTATACACATTTATGTAGCACCACGTCTTACTACCCGTTCGGATTATACACTTGTATACTAATTACGCTAGTGGCTTTAGGGATGAGGAAGGTTTATATTTATAGGAAGTGTACCCACATTTGGGTGTAAGGAGAGTTGAAAACCATTTTAGAAAAAACACCCTCAGCACACTCAAACGAGACTTATATAAAACCTATTTTTCAATACGATATTTTGGATGTTATTTATTTTATTTATTTTAAATGTACTGTAGATTATAGAATATGTATGACTTACATTATGCACCAACAACCTTTGGGGTATCTGGGGTTACGCGAATAAAAAATGGTTGAATGCCACTGGACTAAATCACCGGTGAGAAATATGTTAAGGTTCGAATCTCGGTTGGCTGTACCCAGAGTATTTCCAAGAAAATACTGATGTATTCCCTATAAGCTACTCTTTTCAGTAATACTGTATACCTTTTATATAGCAATTGGTATCCCTAGTTTCAAATGTGATAATTTTTTTAAAATATTGTTTTAGGTTTTGCAAGTTTTGGTGCAGTCTACGAATGAATGAATCTTCGAGATGAGTAAATAATACCTAAATCGGTTGGGAAAAGAAAGTGGGCGGAACTGCAGCAGAACTACCTCGGGGGAGAAGAAAAGAACGATCAAACCCGATAACAAAAAAATTGTCCGGAACGGCTCCCACACAATGGAGGAGGCGGTGAGTGACCAAATTCTCCTCTCATCCATTTCCTCCCATCCCCTCCCCCCTCTATCACCCTACACATGACCATCCAGGGCCCTATTACACTAGCTCATCGTGACGCGCGCGACAAATACCAGCCGTGGGACCACTCAAAGTAACGCCAGGTCTTGTGTTTATTTGATTGGTTTTATCTCCTACGCACGTGCGAACGCAACCGGACTGTTTCAATCGCCCGTTACAGTCAGTTTCTGACTGACCGGACAGTCAAGACGGGATCGCTACGCATTACATACATAATAAAACAATACATCGCACATGCTTTCTCGCTCCGTTATCTAAATTAGATAACCGGTCCCGTGGTGTAGTGGTCAATGTACCTGATTACGAGCCTATGGGTCTTGGATTCGACTCTCGGCTGGTACCTAGGCTATTCTTCCCGAAAGGGGAATTATCCCAACGGTCACTAGAGTTTGGTTAGTTAGTCTTAAGTTAGGTTTAATTGTTTGCACTAGTTCCACACCCTTATACTCACTATCATCACCTCATCTCATCGGGACATGGAAAGAACCTCCACGGAGATGATGTACAATTAGTAGTCTACATTCGGGCGTCCCTTGGGCAACGGTAAATTAATACTGACTAATCTTTTTACAACTGGGCCATCTATGACTGATGTAGCTCAAACGAGCAATATTTTATATAACTTTTAGGATAATTGAAACGAAATAATATACATTGGTTTTGAAACCAAAAAGTGTACATAAAATAATATACAATGTTATAGAAACATATTATTTATTCTGTACATTTTTAACTAACCATTTCCAAAAGCTGTATTTAAAAAAAATATTGTTGGCTATAACTAAAAAAATATTTCTTTTAAAAAACATCATTTCAACTAAATACTTTATATATTTAAATAAAAGACAAAAAACTTTACAGTGATAAATTATTTCATATTTCAAAAAAGTGCGGGGATATTATAAAAATTAGAAAATTCTGCTTATGTAAAGTACCCTCCAAGTAATTTTCATGGGAAAATGTGGTGCACCATTTTGTTTGTAATCTCAAACAATTCCTAGATATGAATTTTAATCAAAATTGTCGCAGTTGATTTTGAGAAAATCGCTTTTGTCTCTTTTGTACCTTAAGTAAACTACCCCTTCATTTTTGCTTAAGTGTCTATTCTGGTGCCTAGATCTCATATTTTAATGCCTATTTTAAACAATTTTGATGCCTAATAATCCATTCCATACACGGTTAAGTGTTCCCCTCAAGATCCAATTTTCGTGGGTTCAAACCCAGCTGGGGTTTACAGATTTGTCTTTAGCGATAGAAATCAACAGCACACCTTAATTCGGAGGATAAGTAAAGCCGTCTGTCGATTGTGGTATGTAAAAGAACGCTGGGACGTATGTGAAAATACTTTTACCAGAAAAATTGGTAGGTCTTTTAGCCCTCGCTTATAGAAATTATCATGTGCTATGTTGACATTAATTTTTTTTAACGGTTATGTTATTTTAGCTTATTTTTGAATAATATAAAGTATTTGAAAATTTATGGTTATCGTGGCTGATTCTTCATTCCAACCGAATACCTTTTTTTTTTACTTTATTTGTTCTTCCCGCATACTTTATCGTGGCTGAGTCTTGATTCCAACCGAATACCTTTTTTTTTTTACTTTATTTGTTCTTCCCGCATACATTCCCCAATCAAAATAATAATAATAAATCATATTTAAAAAATTACATCTGAAAATAATATCTAAAGAATGAACACCTTTATGAAAAATTGAAAAATAAGGTGAAAACAAGGTTTTTTCCGACATGGCTAAGAGAGCCTTTTCTCAAATAATAGGGACCAATTCAACCTTAGAATAAAACACAAATCTTATTCACTTCCGAGACAGACACCAATAAAATAAATCCACGTTCAGTTCGAACATTTCCTTGGTTATTTTTTTTGTCTTTTTTTTATTTTACTCGCTTGCGAATCCTTCGTTTTCCCCTTATACGACAGTTAAAGAGTCAATCCGAGTTTGTTTATATGTTTAATCAAATAAATGAAACGGAAAGATAAAAAAAAAGCAGATGGAACATGATAAAGAGGAGTTGGTGGTGAGGAGAGGGTGGGAGGGGAATTTGGGAAGAAGAGAGGAAGAGTAAGTAACGTGAACAGTGATTGGTCTACTGGAGCCAATGATCGGTGACGTATTGAACGTGCATGGCCCCACTTCGGAAAAAAACTAGATCTATCTTTTGTCTCTTTCTAAACTCTCCTCCCAATCACTTTCCCCCTTTAGGGGAAGAGGGGGAGGATAGCACAAATATCCCCGACGCGCACGCGCGGACGGATTTCCTGATTCCACTTCTCTTTTGTCCATGAGCTTGTAACTAGAACAATAGTCGTCATACTCGTTACTAATGCATATCATGTAAATCGACAGACAGGAAGAAAAAAAATTCTCTTTTTTGGGCTAATAATGTCCAAATTATCTGATTTATAACAGCCGATGTTTGATTGTATAGACGTCCTTGGTCAGATATTCGCAGATTTTTAGAATGTTAAAAATCCACTTCGGTGACCGCATGGTCCAAGGCGTCACTCTCACAATATACTAGAGACTGACGATTACGGGGAGATTAGGGTTTGAATCCCAGTCGGGAGGAACGGGTGGTTTATTTTTATAGATGGTTTTCCCCATTTTTGGTCCAAGCAAGTGCTGGTACACTTTCTCTAAATTCAACCTTCTCCATCCCTAACACATTAGTGTGTTTGTACACATGCTTCTAACCCGAACAGGAATGGTGGTGTGTTAAAAAAAAGAAGTTAAAATACTTTTTAGGGGAAAATACCCTACATACACTCTGCTGGGATTGGAGCCCCCAGCCTCCCTATGAATGACATACCAGACTAGATGAGTCTTATGTTTAGTATATGTGCTCAATGATATGCACAGCGGCTAGTACAATCCGGGTTCTGTCACTCGTTAGAACTCGCTTGTTGAGGCGGTACCACATAACACCAGCTACCTGTTCACCGTTCATTGCGTTACTGACAGTTGACAGCGATTGCCTACGATCGGTTGGTTACGTGTCAATAAGGCCGCTACTGCGCGGATGACCTTACCATATATACCATTACGTATCCATTCGCCAAACCATATGATCTGCAAGACCATGGTGATCTGGCGATCTAGGGGCAAGGTGTCAGACTTCTATGCTGGGGGTCCGCGGTTCAATCCTCGGTCCCGGCACAGATTTATCTGATTGCTAAACCCTTCCTTCACCTCTGACAAGACGTGTATTAATCACAACATGTTAATGTGTGGAATGCCAGGCCTCCACCGTGGTTCAGATCCCACGTTAAACTGTAGGTCCTCCATTTCATCTCACAATCACCCTACCATTACACATTTAGCGTAAGTGCGTACAACCCGAACGGGTAGTAAGACGCGGTGCTAATAATAATAATGCAAGGCCATATGGTGAGCTGCTGTCACATTTGGCAATCAAAAAATTAGCAACAAACTTTTTTCTTTCTTTATATTGAAAGATAACACCTGGCCATGGGAGTTTAACCTGGGGCCTTTGGCTTAGTACGCCAATGCTCTAACCATTGAGATATCCAGGAATAATCCTTCAATCATTTTTTTATGGCAGAATATGTAATGAACGTACATAAATCGTCATCCCTGGGCATGGGACGATTCCTAACCAAACATATCCTGATGAACGTTGGGATGGTTCTCCTTTTGAGAAAACCACCCATGATACCAGCCGGGAATCGAATCCAGGACCCCTAGGTTGGTGGCCAAGAGCTTTTACCACTACATCATGGGGCTAGTTTCAATCATGCTTAAGAGTACATCATCCACTAACTCAAGGGCTCAAGTGGGTGTTGATACATGTCTGTTGAAGTACTCAAATGGGTTTACAAATAACATGTCTCTTGAAGTTGTCAAATTGGTGTCATTCTAAGTATGATTGTTGAAGTTGTCAAATTGGTCATTCTAAATATAATTGTTGAATTGGTCAACTTTATCAGTTTATGTATGTGTTCGAGCAGGTACGACAAAAATAATATTCTGACAGTTTAAAAAGTGTTTATTTACACAGGGATGTTGAACGCAGAGAGTTAAAATAAAATTACGATTTGAATTCTATATTCTAATTTTAAGGTGACCAGCTTCTGTGGCCACATGGTCTAGGGCACTACTCTTGCAGTAGATTAGACTGCAGATGACGGAGAGATCGAGGTTCGAATCTAAGTCGGGTGTACTCAGGGTGATTTTTCTAAAATGGTTTTCTACTGTACCTCCATGAAAATGCGTGTTAACTTCCTAAAAACTATTAGCGTACCTAAAAACTATTAGCGTAATTAGTACATAAGCGTATAACCCGAACATATAGTAAACGTGGTGCTGAAACAATAATTTAAAATGAACACTCAAATCAAAGTGTCCCCTGTGTTTAAATAGAAGAAACAACCCGCATAACACAACTGTATAAAGTATTGCAAAATATCTATCTCGAGGCGACAATGGTTGGAATTATTCATAGCATGTAAACTTATAGGTTTATATTCTATGACATTGACAAGGTTTATAAATGCTATTTTAGTGTTTAATTATTTTAGGACATTAAACGTGAACTTCTGAACAGGCTGACTATATCAGAACATGACTTACATATATACTCAATTCTAGAACTGACAAAACACCCAAATCTCTTTTTTTCTTCTTCTTCTACTTCTTCTTATTAATATTATTGGAATCGCGTCTTACTACCCGTTCGGGTTGTAGGCCCTTACGCTAGTGCGTAATGGTAGGGTGATTGTGAGATGAAATTGAGGATCTACAGTTTAACGTGGAATCCGAACCACGGTGGAGGCCTGGCATTCCACACATTCACAAGTTGTGATTAATACACGTCTTGTCAGAGGTGAAGGAAGGGTTTGGGCAATCAGATAAATCTGTGCCGGGACCGAGGATTGAGCCCCGGACCCCCTGCACCAGATCTTTCCTGCCCTTGATTAATGACTGTGAAAGGGGAGGGAGCCCCAATTTGACTAATTATTATATATATATTTTTCAGCCATACCATGACTCAATCCCGGGAACATTAAGACACACTAACTAACGGGCTAAAGTGTTAGACCTTAAAATATGTATTTGGTTTGCATCGTTTGTATAAATGAAAGAGAGTATCTTATCCAATAGGGTTGCATGGTAAATCACTAAGACGTGTTGCAGACGTTTAGAAATTCCACATTATTTTATAAGTTGTTTGATATTTTAAAACATTATTTTCAACAAAAGTCGGCAAAATTATCAATAGGTTTATCATCATCGTCATCATGAACTGTTTCCAGTTTGTGGCCAGGTCCGTTTAGTTAAGGTCCTCCATATCCCTTTGTCCTTCCACCATTCTTCCTCCTACACTCTTCTCCTCTCACTGGCGCACTTGCTACCATCTGCTCCTCCCGCGCTCTACAAGATAAATGATATTTTTTACTTAAATTCAATATATTCGACAATTTAAAGGCTAATTTGATTAGTGAAATCCTTAAGATTTCAGTAAATAATAATTTACAACTCTTTTTTTTCCAGGCAATACATTTTAACAGATAAGTTATTTAGAGGCTTTATTTATGGTAAGGGAATGGTAGGGGTAGTTTTATAGGCAGTTCACCCGCATTTGTTTGGAGATAGGAAAACCACAGTGACAAGCAGTGATGACACCATCCCCCAGTGGACCTGTCCAAGACTCAATACTCAATCTCCCTATCACAGAAAATCTAGTTTATTGTAAGCCTAACGTCCTATACACCATTACCACCTATGCAGATCTTTACAAGTCTAGATATTTAAATTGATTATGAGTTTTTTGTTTATTTTTAACATTTTGAGCCGAAATTTGAAACTAACACAATATCTGCTTTAGTTTCCTTGAACGTTAATTAACATACCCGCACTGGTGAACACGTGAACTAAGGCGTCAGTCTCTTCTTGTCTGGTTTTCCCGTAACGTAGAAGTCAGCGCTCATATCCCGGACGGGAGCACTGAGAGGGGCTGCCATTAATGATTTACCACTCTCTCTACATGCAAGTACGAGAACATTTCTTATAAAATTCCAAATTACCCTCATCCTGACATAATTATGGTAAAATATACTTGTTTTTTGTTTGAGATAGTTAAAGTGCACTTTCTGTATCGACTAATTATTTCAGTAAACGACTTATAATAGGGCTGTCAAACTCGATTCCTCGATGCCCTCGTTTAACATTGCTATCGAAATAATCGAGAATCAATCTTAATATTACGATTCTCGCTACTTCGGTTCTTAGCTCTCAATAAAACTGGCAACTAAACCAAACGGCAACATTCAAAATAGCTGATAATTGATTATCTATCATATTAGTTTAGTTGCCGGTTTCAATTAAATGCCGGAAAATTGTAAATATACCGTAATGACCCAAATATAGTACAACCCCAAGTATAGTACCACCCTAACATTTTGAGGTGTTCTACATGAAAAATAAATGGTCTCGAATATAATACGACCTGACATTATGATAGTAACAAGAGTTAAAAACTTAACAACTTTGACACATTAAAAAAAAGTAATAGTTAAGTGAGACTGTCAGAATATATGAATCGATTCTAAACAAACAACCTATATATAATACGTAAACTAGGTATGGCAGTTTTCCGTAATATATCGATATATCTTTCATTAATTGATATATCACAACGTGTATATCGAAAGCTAAGATATCCCTATCAAATTAAAATGGCTGCTCTCCTGTAACTATATTCTTTGTCGCTTTTCAATTTTGAATGTTTTATTTAGCTCTTTTGAATAAAACAAGCTTAATAAAATTTAAACAGAAATCGACGTAGATAATAAAAAATGAAGCAAAAAAGTTATATATATATATATATATATATATTAATTCACTAGATTATCGATATATCGTTGCCAAAACTTCATAACTAATTTCTGACAAGCTAACGTGCGTAGAATCAGCTATGGTGGAGGACTTAAAAAAAAAGATTTAACGTGTGAAATGTGTTCTTATTTTCGTTATAAAATCCGCAATTTATCGAATTAATTTTGATTTTATTTGAATTCTTGGTTTTGATTTTTAGTTTTGAAGAATTTTAATGTGTTTAATAAATATCTATAAAATTGTGAGATTAAAGTTTCAAACGACATGTGTTGTAATGGTCGAGTCCAAGTTTCGCATTGAGGGGGGAGTAGGGTATAAGACCGTAATATTTTCTATGCAATAATACTTGGAAAAATAATGAAAAAGGAAATGTTCAAGAAACGGAATCGAGAAAAATAGGTATCGTGATATGTCTACTTATAAACTAACTTAAATCTAGAACAAACACAACACCCAGTCGTGAATTCATCACTGTGGAAGGAAGAAGAAGAAGAACAGGGAAAAAATATTAACATATATCTCTAATCTTCTTTAGTAAAACAAATTGTGGTAGAGTCCTGAAAATAAGAAACCGTAACGAGACGTTGCCAAGGAAGTTTTTTTTTGTGATTCCTAATTTCACGCAAGCGTCGTTTTAGCGTCGAGACGTTTCAGATACACAAATGGGGGGATAAAAAGTTCTCCAGGCAGTAGATTTTTTGTTCTTTCATTTAAAATAAAACTGTTCAAAAAAGTAGAACTATTATCATTTGCCACGAAATTTATCATCGCTCATTGGAATTAATGTAATAGATAAACCTTGTTAAAATAATTTTTATTCATAATAACATATAAGATTACACAATTTAAAATTAAAATGAAGACTCTATAAAGGGAAATATTTTTAACGGTATTTAAAGTGCAATTTATAAATATAGGCCTATATATATAATTTTTTTTTGCCAAAAAATTAGCTTAATTCTATAACAGACACAAATAACATACCCTAAGCCGTCAATCCAATCCTATGATAGGATAATTTCAAATTTAATCGACAATAAGTTTTTAAACTTTAGGAATCGAACCCGGTACATTTAACTCAGTAGATAAACGCACTACCGAGTTGGTAGGAGGAGGACAGGGGAGAGTACACTCCGTTTACCCTGAAAGGTGCCGTATTTCCGTAACGGCATACATTATGGCCTTACCTTTTAAGCTATGCCATAGCGGAAACTTTCACGGTACCTTTCAGGGTAAATAAAGGGCACCTACAAGGTTTTTTTTTGGGCACCAAGTCTTACTTTTCGTTCTGGTTAAATGCCTTATATATCAGTTAATTATCTTGATAACATTATTTTTTTTAAATTATTGTTTTTTAATCTGTCTTACTATTTTTCACCTATCAGTGACCAACCCAAATCCAAATGACTGATCTTGATGCGAGGTGTGAGAAAGTAGATTAAAGCCGGGTTGACTCAGCACTATGGAGTTTGATTGAAGTGTTCAACTTCCACCCGGAAAAGTTCTTAAGTGTGGTTTTCAAATTTGAAGGGTACAGGGGTAAAAGGGGGCAAGTATTAATACACACATTTTCCAAATTTTCCTAAATATATATAATTAGTGAAATTGTTATTTCTCGTTTTAAAGTGACTAATTAACGGCCGAGGGCTGTGTTTTTGTTATAGATTTAAGTTAGTTTATAAGTTGTTTACTGAAATAATTAGGTCGATACAGAAAACGCACGTTAAATACCACAAATAAAAAAAAAGTAAGATTTCTGTTTCAATGTTACAAATGGAAATTTTTCTTAAGTAAAAATAAATATTAACAACACAAATCCTTTCTTAACTTGCCACTTCATGGTGAAGCAGGTTTAGAGAGGTAACGGTTTTTTTATGAGATAACAAAAAAAAAATCTCTCAACTGAAACAGTCAACTCGTATTGTATGATCCTCTTTAGAAACTTAAGAACAAAAGCCTCATATCTAAAGCAAACGGAAGATCAATATTGGCGCTACATTGTTCTCTTTGATAATGCTTCGGCATTTGTTGCTCAGTTATGAATAATTATCGCCTTATTTTGTAAAGAAAATAAAGCCCTACCTTTCTACATTACTCTTCTCATATATTAATTTAGAGAAATTTGTATTTTATAACATTCTATAAAATATCAAGAATAGCGGCTGTGATGTAGGTCCATTAAAGTAAACGTGTAGGAAACCCGAGAATAGTTTTGTTTTTTTGCAGTTTTTTTTAACAAATAAAATATTGCCCCAGTAGAAACATGAAGATAAATTTCTTCACATGGTGATATCAACAGATGTTGAATATCTATCAAGAGCATAGCAGCATTAGATGAGAAACTTTTTAAATGAAGAGAAAAGGTTGTACATTAAATTCCAGTACACCCTTGACAGATATTCAACAACTGTTTAGGTCAACATGTGAAGAAAATTAAACTCTTATGTTTCTGATTATTTTGACCAAAAAAAGTTTTACGATAAAAGCTGAAAATACACTTACATTTTCTCGCGTACCATGTCCCCGTTCTCGACTCCTTGCGAACATTTTAATGTCTTGTTAGGAAACTAGTGTGATCTCGATATTATCCAGTTCAATTGATTAATACTTATATTTTTTGGAGAAGACTTCTATAATTTGTACCGGGTGTCATTATAAATATATATACCATTGGGATTGAGTATTCCAGCATCTTTTAAATGTGTGAAATTCAAAAGGAGTAACGGGACAAGAAATATCGGATAAGACTTAGAATATTACAAAATTATTTAAATAAATTATATCCGTTACAAATTGGTTGACCAATAAATTAAAATTTTATACTTGTCAACTTTAATACCTATCTATACTTTAAATATTGTTTCATTAAATATTGCATATCTTAAAGTCGTTGTATATTAATACTCAATCATTTATTCATAACCTATTTGCAGATGTTAACCTCTTAATCCAAAATTTTTATAGTTTGAATTCTGAACTTACATGAACTTGAACATTGTTTTGTCTAACTTATTTTGGTATCTGTAAGTTTTAAACATTTTTAACGTGTTTTCATGTATTTTTGAGCAATATATCTAAGTCTTAAATTCGAAATATATATATCGACCCAATTCGGGGTTTGAATGGTCTAAAGCGTCCCACTTGAAATAAACTGACCTTCTGATAACGAGAAGATCGGAGTTTGAATCCCGCTCGGAGAACAGTAGACCACCGCAGCACACGTCCGTTGGAAAACAACCAATTTAAATAAAGTATCGCTAGATAGCGCTGTTAACAAACGTTACCACTCGTGGGAATGGGAAATGTATAGCTAATGGCTGTTGTTCTAGATAAGGTCGTGTAGTTAAGTTATAAATGTTACAATTAATTTAAAAAAATTGTAGCCGAAGTCTTAATGAGGCTGCCTATATATCGTGGAAACGCGGTACCAATAAAATGATGCGCTTAGGTTAAATATTGATAAAACTGGTAATAATACATGAGTGTGGGGTTTGATGGAATGAACATAAAACTATTTTATACGATTTTATGCATACAAAGACTTGTAAACATAGTTTAAAGTTTTCACTCTGAAATGTCCAAAAATGCACATATTTCGGTTGATTACTAATGTATAAATGTCCGGTAAATGAAATATAACTGGTATAAGAGTATAAAACGGATATTTGTGAAGCGAATAATGTAATTTAATAAGGGGGATATCACATATGATCTAGCATTGCTGGTCAAAAATAAAGACGAGTTGCAAAGAAATTATGGATCAGCTGGTGGAGAGATAGGGAAAAGATTTGACATGGAGGTCAATAATGAGAAGTCAGATGTGATGGCGTAATGAAGAGCCGCTAAAAATCAAAATTGATATCCAGGAGTTGGAAAATATATAGCAGTGACAGTACCTGGGAAGTCTGCTGACCAAGGATACCTACTGCACCAAGGAAATTAGGTCAAGGATCGCCAGTGTCAAGAAAGCTTTCAACAAGAAGAGTTTACTGATGATCAGCAAGTTGAGTTTGGAACAGAGGAGGAAACTGATGGAATGCTCTACATTTGGAGCATCGCGCTGTATGGAGCAGAAACTTGGACTCTTAGGAAGATGGAAAAGAAATACTTAGCTTTGATATATAATGCTGGAAAAGACTTCAGAAGATCAGGTGGACAGACAGGGTGGCAAATGAAGACGTCCTAAGAAGAGTGGGTGAGAAGATAGCTATTTCGGATGTGATTATTCGGTACAAAGTAAACTGTATTAGACACATATTTAGGAGTAACTCTTTTCTGCATGACGTCATAGAAGGCAAAGTTTAGGGGAAAAGGGGGCAGAAGGAGGATTCAAATATTAGATGACTTGAAGGGAAAAAGAAAATTCTGATAGCTCAAGGAGGAGGCAAAGGACAAGGCGCATTGGCGGTCTAAGTTCACTGACAAAGGGAATTGACCTGCAGTAAGACAGAACAATAATAATAATAATAATAATAATAATAATAATAATAATAATAACAATAATAATAATACATTTTTATTTTCCTCCTATCCTGTATAGTTTCCTCCTGCTAGACAGTGTTACACATTAACGTTATAAATCCCCTTGGTTTCTGGCATTTAATAATTTATTTTCAACTATTCTAGAGTCGGTCTTTACCAGAAGTGTACCAAGATAATGGTCTAAGTTAAATAATTTTTCTATTTAAATAATTGGCGTGTCAAATATATATATATTTTTTTGTAATATTATTTCTTTCATCACTCCACTCTAACTCTGTCACTACAATTGAAACTTTATTCCTCGATTCCCTTCCTCTTTGAGTTTAAGACCGGTCTCCACCTCCTTCCCTCTTTCTTTAGGTCTTTCTCTTATCAGAATGTCTGCACCCTCGAGTTTCACGTCAACCCCCACCGCCCCCCTCTCGCCCTTTGCCAACTAAATCCCCGTTAGAGGACTGGCGTATGACAACCAGGAATTTTGACGAACATAGTGAATGGCTGGCAGAAAGGATGAGTAAGGGATTCATACACATGAGAGAACCTTTTCAAATAAATGTAACAGGACTCGTCAAGTCACCCATCTTCCGCCAGCGATAAGTTACATATCTTCACGCGGTGTAGAGCCCAATGCACAAATCATTTAGAGTAGGATTTGCCTTGCTCTAGATTAGCTACAATGTGTTAGCTCTACCAGGTAAAATTCCTTCATTTGCTTTACTAAACTTTGCTGTTATATAACAGCGTACAAGAGTGGAATACAGGTAAGCTAAGCCTGTTGTTTTCAAGGCATTAAGAGATAGCAATAAAGTGAGTTAATTCCTGTTATAACACTTTAGAAGAGAATACAATAAAGTGAGGTTATCCTACTATCTTAAAAGGTTATAATAGATTGCAATAAAGAAATTTAAAGTTGCTATCGTACAGGATATAACAGAATGAAGTAAAGTAAGAATTTTAGCTAACAGGATAAAACAAAGTGAAATAATGGACACTAAGACAGCTAGCTTGCAAGATATAACAGAGCGAAGAAAAATAAAGTAAATAAACAGTCTTACAGAGTACAACAAAGTGAACTAAAGTAAGGCAGGTTTATTAAAAGGTATAACAAAATGAAGTAAAGTAAAGCTGCTGACTTATAGGGTCTAACAAAGAGAAGTAAATTAAGGCTAATAGATTACAGGGTAAAGCAAAGTAAAGTAAGCTTACATGGTAACAGAGTGAAGTAAGGTTCAGCTACTAGCTTACAGGATAAAACGGAATGTAGTAAATAAAGTTAAAGATCATATCTTATAAAGTAAAACAGAAACCAAATAAGGCTGGTTTTTAGAGGGCAATACAAAGAGCAGTAAAGCAATGTAAAGCTGCTATCACAGTGCAAAAAACAACGTGTAGTAAAATACGGCTTCTATCTTAATGGTGTAGTCAATAAAGTTAAGGATGGTCATTTGGGATATTTACAAAAAATATATAAAGGAGTTGTCACAGCTCAGAATTATTCTATTTTCAGCAGCTCAAATAACTATACTAAACAAGACTCTTGATAAGTTGTATAAATGAAGAATAAATATTCTGGAGTTTATGTAGGCTACGCTAGTGCAAGGCCATATATATACTTTTTACTTTCTCTCTATCTTACAGGTAGAGAAAGTATGGTGATCGTCAAAAAAATCGAACTCGAGATTTTGATGAATTTTGACGTTTCATGACTTCCTGAATCCGAAAAAGTGGTTTTTGAATTTCCGTCTGTCTGTCTGTCTGTCTGTCTGTCTGT
>CABFWB010000150.1:393179-406253 GCA_902151455.1 Timema bartmani | reverse complement strand
AAACGATTTTGATTAAAATTCGTATCTAGGCGTTGATTAAGATTATAAATAAACTGGCTATTTTCATTTTCCTATGAAAATGATTTTTAGGGTACTTTACAGAAGCGTTAATTTCCGTATCTCCACAACTATTTGAGAAACTAAACAACTTATCATTGCAAAATTGTAGGACTATTAGAAATAAAAAACTTTTATTTGACATATATTTTTATAAAAGCAACAGTTTCTGAGATATTTGCAAATATATTAATACAATTTTGTGAGCTTTAGTTGTAAACATATACTACTTAAGTCTTAACGCAATAATTCTCCAATGACATAGAGTAATTAAATATAAGTATCTAAAAAAGTATGGTATTTTTCCTTAAATCTCTTAGGAGAAATGTTTGCATAGCAATGATCTATCCCCATTTTAGACTCAATAGTCAATATTAACATTTTTTATTGGTCAAAATGTATAAATGAATAATTAAATATCAATGCGATGACTTGAAGATCTGCAACACCTTATAAAATGTTAAAACTTTAACCAGAAATCGAAATCTTAATACGAAGTGTTGACCCTTGTGGAAGACATTAAACTGTTTTAAATGCTCTTAGGTGGACAAAGATGCGCCTCTTTTCTCATTGATTATATATCATTGTATATTATTTTATGCGTGTTCTTATGTGGAGTGGTGTTGATACAATGTACATTATTCCGTTCAGAAATCTTACGAGTTTATAGAAAGAGAGAGAAAGTCTGTGTGGTGTGCCGTTCCATTTATTTATTTAATTTAATTGTTTTGAATTTATTTTCAATTTTTAGAGCATTGGAAATGAACCTTTTTTTTGAAACTCTTTTGTACCATGAATGAAATGATAGTGTTTTTTTTTTTTGTCAATTGGGGCTACCATGAAATGCACCCTTAAGCTTGATTCATATGTCCACTGGATATAAAAAAATAAAACAGAGCATTTTGTGCTTTTACGCATGTACATTTTTTTGTGGTAAAAAAGTCTTGATATTCTTAAATATATAAATGGTACGGAGCTCCGCACGAACTTTCTCGCTCTATTGTTTAGAAATGGAGATATTTACTCAAAATTTGTAATATAATATTTACTAGCAAACTCGAGAACAAATTGTGCTATACATATGTAAAACTATTTTTGACTCATGGTTTTAAATTTCATAATTTTATTTTTAAAGAATTAACGTCTTCATTTGTATATTTCGACCAATAAAAAATATCGATATTGGGTCCCCGAGGGTCAACATTTCGTATTAAAATTTTGACTTCCGGTTAAAATTTTCGTCATTTTATTAGGGGATGCACATATTATTGTTATCGCATTGCTATTAAATTTTTCTTTTATAAATTTTGACCAATAAAATGGGTAAATTTTGAATATTGAGTCTAAAATGAGAGAGATGGAATCGTTATAGCCAATTTTGAGAAAATGGCTTTTTTTTCTTTTCATCCTTTAGTGAATTGCTATTAATTTTAGGGTTAGACAGACACACAGACAGATGGCGTTGCAAAAACAACTTTTTAGGGTTCGGGGGGTCATGAAACGTCGACATCCATCAACATCTCGGGCTAGATTTTTTTGACGGTCGTAATACTTGACCTTAAAGGGTTGGAATATTTAAAAGAAAGATATATTTGCGTATGGCTTGAAAACTTTTGGTTTTATAAAAATATATTTCAAGTAAAATATGTTTATTATAAACAGATCCGCATGTATGCAATGATAAATAATTTCATATCTCAAAGACTTACGGAGATAAAATTAAAAATTGTAATTTACGCATCAGACTGCAACCCTTAAAGTCATTTTGAAGAAAAGTTGAGGGTAGCCATTTGGTTTGTAATATTGATCAAAGCTTAAAAATGAAATATAATCAAAATCGTTAAAACCGATGTTGATAAAATCAATTTTTTCTCTTTCCGCCCTTAAGAAATCTACCCTTAATTTTATGGTTGGATATCCAATTCCAAAAATTCCTTGGGGTGAATCTATGAAAACCCTATATACCAAGTTTTAGCCCAATCGGTAAAATAGTTTAGGCTCTAGCACGAGGTACAGACTGACAGACCACTTTTTAGGGTTCGGGGGGTCATGAAACGTCGACATCCATCAACATTTCAGGTTAGATTTTTTTAACGGTCGCAATACTTTACCTTTAGTGTTCAAAAAGTTAATATATATATGCGTATAGCTTGAAAGATATTGGTTTGATAAAAATATGTTTCGAATAAAATATTTGTAGTATAAATAGATATACATATTTGCAACGATAAGTAATTTAATATCTCAACTAGTTTCGGAGATATGATAAAAAATGAGAATTTACGCATCAGACCGGAGCCCTTAAAGCCATTTTGCTGAAATATTGAGAGTAGCCATTTTGTTTATAATATTTATAAATGTTTTGAAATGAAATTTAATCAAAATTGTTAAAGCCAATTTTGAGAAAATCGACTTTTTCTCTTTTTACTCTTCAGTAAATTATCCTTAATTTTTAGGGTTAGATATGCAATTCCAAAAACCCCTCGGGGCAACCCTATGAAAACCCTAGATATAAAGTTTTAGTCTGGTCGGTAAAATAGTTTAGGCTCTAATCGGAGGTACAGACAGACAGACAGACAGACAAACAGACGGAAATTCAAAAACAACTTTTTCGGATTCGGGGGGTCATGAAACGTCGAGATTCATCAAAATCTCGAGTTCAATTTTTTGACGATCACAATACTTTCTCTACCTGTAAGCTAGCGAGAAAGTAACAAGTAAATGAAGGTAGCATAGGTAATAATAATTTAAACTATAGTGGTGGCCTTTGGGTAAAGTGCTCGCTTTATGACTCGATGCTCATGGGTTCAAACCCGGCCGAAGTCAAGAGTTCCTGACTACAGATCTATAGGTCCCGGGTTTGGTCCCCAGCACTTTCAGATTTTTCTGTGAAGCTTTTGGTCTGTTACAGGGTTAAATCAGCCTCGTGAGAACAAATGTGGATTTACTTGATTGAAAAAAGTAGCAGCTCCGATCTAGAAAACTGAGATTAACGGCTGAAGGATTGGTTGTGCTAACTGACCACATGACACTATCCGCAAAAGCTGGTAATATCTTCGCCAAAAGACGGCGGCCGCTCGGTCGGTATAGCTCTGTTGCCAAGGAGTTTTATTATTTGAATAACATATTTCCAATGAGTGTGTGTGTGACAAGTAGATGGAACTGATGCGGAACAAATTCGGAAACAAATGACAAGCGCATATGACGCAACTTGTCAAGTTCAGAGATAATTGCGGAAATCACAGTACTGCTCTGGTTTATAGGTTTGGCGAATGGGTGAGATCCTAGACCTGACAGTCTAAAATTCATCTTTTTACTATTACATTAAACTTTATATAAATTTTAAAACGAATGGTAAAGTGAAGAGTTAAAAGATAAAAGAATAACTTTTTCAACAATTTGGTTGAAAGATTCATTTAGTTAAAGAGGTACAGTTCTATTTTAATATAAATAACCTTATCTGATAGTTAAAAAATATATTAAGCTTACTTTCACGTTTTCATAAGTCAAATCATGTGATCTTCAGTTGTCACTTTTGATAGATATTATTAATACCAATAATATGGTAATATATTATCGATATTGACTACAAAAAAGATTTGTTTTCTATAAATGTTTCTCCTAATAAACGTGGTCTTGGAAGGAAAAAGGTTGAGGGGAAGTGAAGCTTAGGAAGAAGGATTCAAATATCGAATGACTTGAAGGAAAGAAGACAATTCTGGGAGATGAAGGAGGCAGAGGGCAGGGTGCATGTATTGGTGGTCTAAGTTTACTCACAAAAGAAATGGTCCTGTCGTAAGACAGAATACCTACTACTAATACTAATAGTAGTAATAGTAATAATAATATATTACATATTATATATGTAAATACATGTAAAAATTATATATACATAAATATATTATATGTATAAATTGAGGGAAAATGACTGTACCATTTTTTGTCTTTCTTTCTTTCTTTCTTTCTTTGCAAAACATGGTCAAGATATTGATCCTGTTTTTTTTAACTATGTCAGTAAACTAACCAAAACATCCTTCGCTTTCAACAATTGCCGCCAGTCACGTTGACTGGTAAATTAAAGTTTTTTCCCTGGGCTGAAAAATAAAAGTTCGTTTTAATTATTTGAAGGAGAGAAAAAAAAAACATTTACTAAAAGTTAAATAGCACATCTTATTCAGAATTGTCAACTTTAACTCATATTTAAGTAAAGGTTTATTTGACAAGTTAACCATAGCAGCTAACAGTTTAAACCCTGATTTCAAAGAAAGACATCTCACGTGGTGATTTTAAAACAAGTTTATTTTTTGTTCACCGCGTCTTGCTACTAACTTAAACACTTTAATGAAACTCAAGGGATCCAAGAAAAAAAGCTTTTAACTTCTAGAAGCTGTGTTTGCCTGTGTGTCATTAAGCGTTAAGACCACGCATAGTATTTTTTTTTTTTAGCGATGCGTCTTTAACTCGTTTCGTTTTGTCAAAGTTCTACCTTTCTCACACTTATTCAATTAGAGTGTTTCATTTTATCACCGCCTCTTACTACCCATTCAGACTATACAATTGTGTACTAATTATGCTCATGTTTTTAGGGATGAGAAACGTTGTATTTAAAGGAAATGTACCCGCATTTGCGTAGAAGTAGAGCGGAAAACCGTTTTAAAAAACACTCAGTACACCCGACCGAGATTTGAACCTCAATTTTCATCGCCATCGGCAGTCTAGTCTACTGAGAGAGTTACACCTCAGACTATGTTGCCAACGAAGCGGGTCCAGTTAGTGTAAATATGAGGGTAGTCTGAAAGGCTATAAGACATAACATTGGATTAATCTACTCTAATGTGGGTGCATTTTATATAAACAAAAGAATAATAAAAAACCGCTTCTGAGGTAGAATCGTCCAAGGCGTCACTCACAATATAATGACCTGCCGATGATGGGGAGATCGTGGTTTGAATACCTTTCGAGTGTATTGAGGTTTAAAAAAAAGTTTTCAACCCTCCCTCCACGCAAATTCGGATACATTTCCTCTGGATTCAATGTTCTTAACCCCTAACACACGAGCGCAATTAGTACATGTGCGTACAACTCGAGAGGGTAGTAAGATACGATGACCAAAAACAAATAAAAAACTAAGGGACAGTATATTGGCTAGGAAATAAGTACATGTTTCTAAAAACACGAGGCTTCAATGTAACCAGTTTCCACAGCCTAATTTATCATACAATTAAGTTATATGTATATTGTTTGTAATAAAATTGATTTAATATTCTTGAATAAAACATGGTCATTACTTATACTAACAAGTCTCAGTGATTTCTAATTTGGAACATCTTCCAACTAAACCGTTTTATTTTGTATGTTTTAATATATATATATATATTATTTAAGAGAAAATACTTGAGGGCAAATGCATTTTTTTAGGAGTATATAAATTTTATTTTGATGCTTAAACCCCCTACTGAAATTATTTCAGTTTATCTAGAAATTTATCAAAAACTTCCAATAATACTTTCTTATTAATTAATATATAATTTCTCTTTATACCGTTAATTAAACGGACTAAGAATATAAATTCAATTTGTAATATTTGTATTTAGCTATGTGGTAAC
Source organism: Timema bartmani (assembly GCA_902151455.1). Classification (NCBI taxonomy): domain Eukaryota; kingdom Metazoa; phylum Arthropoda; class Insecta; order Phasmatodea; family Timematidae; genus Timema; species Timema bartmani. Next base: position 400,590 of record CABFWB010000150.1, on the reverse strand, counting down.
ATGGGTTTCCAGTTTTCTAATAACAAGCTTCCTATGAAAATCAGATTACATACAAAATTTCATAAAGATATAAAAAGTGGCTTTTATTAACAAAGTAATAATAATAATAATAATAATAATAGTTTTCTGCCGAGCCTTGGTCAACTTACGGTAATTAAATGGACTCACTTCAACACCATCAACGAATTGGTTATGAAAGTATGAAAAATAAACAACGCAAAATGAAATATCATGATTGTAAATATTGATAAGTGGAAATAAAAATTCTTTCACGGTCAAAGGGTTGCTCCTTTCCCCCAATTTTTTTTTTTTAGTTTGAGCACATAAAGCGTATAGACTTAATAATATACCGGGCTATATTTTTTTTTCTAAGGTTTTGGGTAGCAAGGATACGTTAAAAATAAACACAACCAACACAAGTCAGCAAAAAGTGATGGCAGAAACTACGAAATGAATAAGTCCAAAGATAGCGATGGGGGAATTGGTAAGGGTTTTGGGGTTGAGGAGAAAGGGTATGGTAGGTTAAATAAACCTAAAGCCTCTAACTGGAGTTGAGAGTAACATTGGGTGCGTGCGTGTAAGGAGAAGACAAGCCGATATACTAGAAATCAATATTATCGACACAAGGAAACCTGCTGTATGAATCCCTCGACTTCTGCAAGTCAACCGATCCGGTAAATTGAAGTCTCCTGGGGTAATCCAAAGGCAGCGGGAAGGAAAATGGAAAGAGTGGGTAGTGGGGGTATTTGGGACGTTTATTCACTTTATTGCCAGAACAAATTCATCGCCGTAAGGGATGTTGATCTTGTGAGGAAGTCTCTTAAAAAAAGACAGTGGAAGAACCGGGTTCGATATTAACCTTCAGTCTTCACTATGGGATATTATATTTACTTTCTCTCAGACCTATGAAGATAAAAGTATTGTGGTCGTCAAAAAAAATAATTTTGAATTCGAAATTTTGATAAATGTCAACGTTTTATGACCCTCTTATAACCAAAAAAGTGGTTTTCGCAATTCCATCTATCTGTGTGTCTATATCTCTGTCTAGAGCCTAAACAATTTTATCGATCTGGCTAATATTTGTTATTTACTTTTCTTTAGGTCACCCCAAGGAATTTTTGGAATCAACCCTAAAATCAGGGGCAGTTTTCTGAAGGGTGAAAGGAGATCAAATTAAATTTCGTATATAGGCATTGTTCAACTTTAAAAACAAAATGGCAGCCCTCCATTTCCCAAGAAAATCACTTAAATGATGCTTTACATAAGCGGAAACTTCCGATTTTGATCATATTCCAGGAACTATTTGATATACGAAATAATTAATCGTTGTAAAGATGTAGTATTATTAAAAATAAAAATATTTTACTTGAAATATATTTTTATAAAACCAAAATATTCAGATTTATAATCAAATATTAAATAAGATACTTTGAAATTGTGATTTGATTGTGATGCTACTTGATGAACAAATATGCTACTCTTTTCTCAATGTTTATGTGTAAAAATGTTTGACATGTTGCTTGGCATGTGCATTTAAAATTATCGTTGATTGTAAAATTAAGTCATATTGAGATAATAATTGTAGTTTCACCTTTTTAAACACTATTAAATTTTAGTTAAACATAACGTGTATAAAATACCAAGAGGGTTAATTCTTGACCGATTAAAAAGCTATAAAATAAATGAAGATAAATCAACATTTAAAGAAGGCCAATCAAATTCCCGTTGAAGGGGCGCAACAAAGAAGTAGTTCGTTAAGTGTGGGAAGTTTTATTTTACGTTAATATTTAATACTAACTTCATCACCATTCATCCCCACTCTTCCCATTCCATTGTTCATTAATAATTTCATCCGACTCTAAAGCAACCATTTCTTCTTCAATCGGATTAGCTTCCTTCTATTGTTTCTTGCCTTTCCTTAGTTTCAAGTTTTTATTTATCATCTTTATGCCACTGATGATCGTTTTTATTTCGACAAGTCTATTAACTTAAAGCGTAATAACCAACACCGTAGACCTCTTGCACACCGATGCGGGCTTCAATTATGTGTTTCCAACTTTGGAACATAAGTCTGATCACGATCAATTTGACTTTACTTTATGAGTTGAAAATTAAAATCACTTGATTTGATTAGGCTGTAATAGATTTTGACAGGACAATTTTTAGACAAATTTAATCAAAACTATTGGTCTTAAATGTGTAACCGTCATCAGGAGAACATACCGCACTGGTTAGCACGCGGTCTAAATGTCAATCTCATATAGTCTTGTTTGTCGGTAAAGCGGAGGTCTGGGTTAGAATTTTGTCAAGATGTACCGAGTTTGGTTTTTACTAAATGTTTTCTCACTCCCCCGATGGGGAAATACTGGTATATTTTCCGTAAACTATACCTTCTTCATCCATACTAGATTAACGTAATTACTATACAGGATGTGCCAAAAGCTACTGTGCAGTAAAGTATCACTTACCTCGTAGCGGTTCTTTCTACAACGGATGCTGTAAATGTCTCCCACGGGTCTGGACATATGCCTGTACACGCCTCTTCTTATCATATCAAATGAAGATGCGTGTTAATACTTGTCTTCAGGACCCGTTGAGGACATTTTAAACATGTTATAGAAAGAACTGCAACGAGGTACGTGATACCTTACTGCACAGTAACTTTTGAGACACCCTGTATAGGCATATAACTAGAAAGGGCAGCACGACATTGTGTAAGAAATCAAAGTAGTTGTGGACACTACCTATAAAATGTGTGAAAAATACTTGCTAGGAAAGGCCCAGTACGTGGTAAATAGCGTATACAAACTAGTAGTGAATACAATCCAATTTTAATAGGTAGGCGTATCAATAAATATTTTTTGTGGCCAAAAATTATTAGGTTTTTACTAATTTATTAGTGTTATTTTATTGGTGTTGATATTATCTATCTAAATCCACAGCTGTATATCATATGAATTCACGTATAGACACGTGAAAGTAGATCTAGCAACTCTTCTAGCTATAAAATAAGGCCCTTCCTAGGAAAATTGGACTGTATCAATAGTAGAGCGTGTGAAAACATTGAATAGGAAAATCCCAATGAATGACGGTCAGAATATAACAAACGGTTATGGGAAGAAATAGCAACAGCAATGTATTTTGCTTGACCTAGCAGGCAGCTGGATGACGTAGATAACATTTTCAATCAGAAATATATCGAGCTGTGAGAAAACTCTGAAACTCCCCTCCCCCCACAAAAAAAACCCTTACCGTACAAAGATTAAGTATCTTGATATAAAACTTCCCTTGGAATGAATTGGGGAATTAAACTGTCTGGTCCGACGAAACAAAAATAGGAGGAAGATTGGAAATGTGCTTAAGGTGGGGCCGAAGAAAATGCGACTCAGTTTTTATAGCCTAAGTCAACTTTGACCAAAATAAATAAAGTATTTCTACAGTAGATAAATTTATTTAATTTTATGCGTATGAGGTGATGATGGGTGGCAGTGGGGAGGATCTTTAAGTCTAGTACATACTTAGAAACATTTTCCCGGAAACAGTGTTTCTGAAAAGTTTTTCATTGTTTTTGCAAACCGTTTCTAAATTGTTTGCAAATATTTTATTGTGTTTATTTTGTGTTTATCCCTAAAGGAAACAATTTTTCTTGTCATCCATTTCAAATGGGTTACAAGAAACATTGTTTGCGTGTTTGCCAACGTTGATGACAACAAACAACGTGGGTTAGACCAACTTGCCTGGGAACAACCATTTGTAAAATAACTTTATAATCTGTAAGAGACATACTATTGAAGTTCCTAAAACTACTCCCATCTTCGAGGCCTCGAGTTCCAAAAGAACTTATTTGCATATTATGAACCATTTTGAAGCACTGTATGAGCATATCACCATTTTATTCTTCGCCGTCTTCTTGAATAGTTCAATGCTATGTATTAAGCACAAGACATGGCAGCATCCTCCTCGGCAGAAATCTTGCACTCAACTAAACTCTGGACGGGAAACAATGTTTAATTTATGAACTCTGGACGGGAAACAATGTTTCATTACTGAACTCTGGACCGGAAACAATGTTTCATTACTGAACTCTGGACCGGAAACAATGTTTCATTACTGAACTCTGGACGCAAAACAATCTTTAACGGTTTGCAAACAATGTTTCCCATGTTTCCAAACTGTCTGGACACTTTTTCTATTTTTGCGAGCTAGAGGAAACATTTCGTAAACACCGAGAAACAATGTTTCCAAGTGAGTACTAGGCTTAATGAGAAGAGGATAGTAGGGAGATTTGATATAAAGGTGTGTAAGAGACCTGCTATGGAGAACAGAAGTGCCCTTGAAGTGTAAGGAAGTGCAGTATAGGGCGTACTTTGTACCTGTATTCACATATACAGCAGAAACATGGACATTGGAGGGTATGGGAATTAAATTTGTGAGGATCATGTTAGCTGTCACGGGAAGAAACAAGATTAGGAATGAAGTTATCAGGGAAAGAGTTGGGGTACAGGAAGTACATGAGATAGTCGAGAAAGCAAGACTGAAATGGTATGGGCATGTAATGAGGATGGAAAAGGTGAGGATACCATATAAAATGGTGGAGATAAAGTATGTAGGAAAAATACTGCAAGGGAGACCAAGAAAGATATGGGAGGAGCAGATAACAACAAATGTACTAGTAAGAGGATAGGAATGGAAGACATTAAAAGAGGAAGAATGGTGGCAGGACAGAGGAAGATGGAGGCATTTTACTAAACAGACGTGGCCACAGCCTGGAAACAGTTGATGATGATGATTATGAGTAATCTCCGAATTTCTTGAATCTCTTGGCCTTGGTGGCATTTGAATAGAACATTTTAAATTGGAAGAAAAAGTTCAGGTTATGATTCGGATATGCTCATTATAAATATTCAAGAACTTTTGATGATATCACCATGCGTAGAAAATTAAACTAAACTTTTCTACTGTAGCAACATTTCTTTTAACTTTAGCCCAAAACTTTTTTTCTTTTTTTTTTTAAGAAATTTTGTGTGAAACGTTGTTGAGCTTTCCACGAATTTTTAAAAACTATAAAATCTAGAATGTAAGAATATGAATACTATAATAATATATATCTATGACTTTCAACTACATTTTGGCGTAAACCACTTATTAAGTAACGTGGGCTTTCTAAACGTGTGCAATCGGTCTCAAAACTCCAGGCAGTTCCCTTGTCTAGAGCAATGTCGAAACGGTTAGCAGTACAAGGGTTTTTATAATCTACATATTTCTAAACTATTACTATTCTTTAATTTGAATTAATATTTTTGATTTTTCATTATTTTTCAAGATAAGCGTTTTCTCGCAATTTTTTTTTTTTTAGTAAACACATAGGAATAGTAAATAGTAATTTTGCCAACCACTAGTGATATGAATGTTTATAATTAACAAAAAGAAAACATTTTGATACTAAATTTTTTTATATGGTTACAAAACAAAGCTCAATAGATCTTTTAAATTGATCTTAAAAAGTTATTTCGTACATAGTATGTATATTTATTTAAAAAAGGACTATGCCAATTATTATTATTTTATTATGATCAAATTAGATTCTAGAAAGGGTTAACTTGATTTTATATTGGCTAACTTTTCAATTAATATCCCCTACCATAGACCCCCATTTCTTCTAACAATACCCAGCTCAAAACAAAGCTTCACTTTTACCCCATTGATATAAAAAAAAAAAACCAGGTCAAAATCATAACAAAAAACAAAATAATAAAAAAAAAAGTCTTTCTAGGCAACGTAAATCTCAGAAGAGTCGAATTTAGTCCTAACCATTCTCCAGATAAAAAACAACTCAACAGTGAGGGAAACGGGATTAAGACGGGACAGTCCCGAGGGATGACCTGGAGCAAGACAGTCTTGTGGACAGCCCCTAACTCGTCTCAAAACCAACCCTTAATGCCGTGTGAGTGACGTTCAGCGCCAGTTAACAGCTCAGTCCGTGAAGAGATTAAAGAGGTTACGCGATCATTTCCCGCGACGATTCTGCGACCCCCCCTGCTAAGGAAGGGGAAACGGCACAGAAGGGAAAGGGGGAGAGAGCCGAGAAGGAAGAATGAAAGATAAACCGAAAGATAAATAGTGATAAAAAAAATTTACAGGAAAAGTAGTAGAAAACAATGGTTTTACCTACGGAAGAATAAACTAAGACAGTTAAAAACTGTAAACGTTTTAAATCGTGGTATTTAATCTCCCGTTTTTATATACACGGATTATAACAGCACTAATTTTACAAAATAAATTAACCTTTGGTAGCAGGCCTAGATACAACAAGCCCAGCCTTTGCTTTTATATATTCACCCCCTGGAGAGCAAGAAGAACCTGTATATTGCATAATAATAGCAAATATCTCATTACATCAGTCTCACCTGTAATCGAATCAGGCCCTTGCATTCTATTCCTTTAGTCAAGGGTACCAGCAGCCACCACCAATAAAGTCGGTTTTATATCTCGTGTGTCTCCTACTGAACTGGGAGAAGCTGGTCTGCTGCAATAAGGATGGTTTTATAATATTACCCCCAACATCCTCTTTCCCTTTTCAAACTGTTTCATTAGGTTAAGGAGTTTAAATATCAAATAGTTAGCAATGGATCTAGAACCTACTAATAGTGTCGTGTGTTTTGCATCCAGACCACCTTGACCCATTTTATTCACGCAGGAGGCTAGGTTTGTTTGTTATACAAAGGCTAGGTTAGGTTAGGTTATGTTAAAATTGTACACAATCCAATGTTTTCGTGTTTTTTTTTATCCTGCCTTTTCACCATTCCCAGCATGCCCATGGCTGGGTTTCCTAGGTTAGGTTAGATACGCAGCAATGTTTATGACAGCCTCACAAATTTCCCTCTTCCTCCAAAATGTTTTCGGTAGCCGCCAACCCCAATATTACCATTACCACGTGGCCTTACGAACAAAAAAAGTAAAGTAACACACGTATAAAAAATTAAGAAAGGATTAGAGATTTAAAATAGGATGTTAGAAAAAAAAAATTGAAATAAATGGCGGTAAAGGTAAAAACCAAGAACGTTGAAACTCTAATTTGCATAGATATTTGTGGGCTATAAAAGTAGAACAAAAGAGGTAGAAACACGTTTCATAAGAATTTCTCTATACAGCAACCTTAATATTTTCTTTATTTAACCATACAAATATAAAAAAAACAAGGACTCACCTGATCACTGTCGTGGCCCTGCCAACTGTCATTACTCTGAAACATACAAAAAATAGCAATGTTTACTGCTTCTTTAATTAAAATAAATGGTACGGCGCACCGCACAGACTTTCTCTCTCTTTCTATAAACTCGTAAGATTTCTGAACGGAATAATGTACATTGTATCATCACCACTCCACATAAGAACACGCATAAAATAATAT